>JAJIBD010004885.1:0-77222 GCA_021461705.1 Cryptotis parvus
GGCCTGCCTGCATCCTAGGTAGAGTCTCTGGGGTGCACGGCTGGCGGGCGGGCGCCTAGGGCTGTGGTAGAGCTCCAGGTCTCAGAAGGTGGAACTACAACCCGAAGTCGAGCCCGAAAGTAAACCGTCATTTTGAACCTCACCCCGGCCTGCCTGCATCCTAGGTAGAGTCTCTGGGGTGCACGGCTGGCCGGGCGGGCGCCTGGGGCTGTGGTAGAGCTCCAGGTCTCGCAGAAGGTGGAACCTACAACCCCAGAAGTCGAGCCGGACCGGAAGTAAACCGTCTTTTGAACTCTCACCCCGCCTGCCTGCATCCTAGGTAGAGTCTCTGGGGGTCTTGTGGCTGGCGGGCGGGCGCCTGGGGCTGTGGTAGAGCTCCAGGTCTCCGGCAGAAGGTGGAACTACAACCCCCCAGAAGTCGAGCGGAACCGAAGTAAACCGTCATTTTGAACTCTCACCCCGCCTGCCTGCATCCTAGGTAGAGTCTCTGGGGTGCGTGGCTGGCCGGGGCGGGCGCCTGGGGCTGTGGTAGAGCTCCAGGTCTCGGCAGAAGGGTGGAACTACAACCCCCCAGAAGTCCGAGCGGAACGGAAGTAAACCGTCATTTTGAACTCTCACCCGGCCTGCCTGCATCCTGGTGAGTCTCTCTAGGGTGTGCCGGGCGGCCGGCCTTGCACCGCCGCTATTAATACTAAAACTAGGAAATTCAACACCAAGGGGTAGGTAATACCCTCAAGAAAAAAGAAACAGTACACTAGAGGAATTTATCCCTGAACACCGCAACACCATGGGAAACAACGCTAGATCCCCAGCTCGAAGAACAGATGAAGGAATTGACCGTGAAGAATCAAAAAAAAGAATACAGATATGCATGATCACTTGACAATGAAATTAGAGAGGAAATTGGTAGGATGTTTAAGGAGCTCAACGAAAAAAAAATTGAGCAGATGTCCAATAAAATACAGGAGAACATAAACGGAGCAGTTGAAAGGGCAGTCAATAAACTACGGGAGGAAATGAGAGCAGAAATGAGAACCATGCAAAGAGAAATATTGTCACTTAAAAACTCAGCAGATGAAATGAAAAACACAATCGGGGCTCTCAACAATAGGATGACAGCAGCGGAAGAGAGAATCAGTGAGACTGAAGATGAGCTGCAGAAAGCACTCAGAGAACTACATAAGATGGAAAAGATCGGAAAATGGATCAGCAACGGAACAGAGAACAATGGGATGAAGCCAGGCGGAACAACATAAGAAATCATCGAGGCCCAGAGGGACAGGAAAGTAACCCCAAGGAAATTAAAACAGTTAAAAACATCCTGGCTGAAAAGTTCCCCGAAGTTAAAGGATGAAGGCATCCAGATCCAAGAAGCCCCGACGCCGTACCAGCAAAGAAGAGACCCCAATAGAAAGCACCCCAAGACACATCCTAGTCAAAGTAATGGATCCATAGACAGAGACAGAATTCTTCAGGCAGCAAGATCAAAGAAGGAAATTGTGTACAAAGGAGCATCCATTCGACTTTTCAGCAGACTTCTCAGAAGACACCCTCCAAGCCCGAAGGCAGTGGTGGGATATAGTAAAAAAAATTAATGAAATGAATGGCACCTCACCAAGAATTCTTTATCCAGCTAAACTCTCACTCAGATTTGAAGGACAGATATACAACTTCTTGGATAAACAACAGCTTAGGAACTTTGTAAAATCAAAACCAACCTTAAAAAGAAGGACTGAATGATCTACTATAAGACGAGACATAACCCAAAAAGAACAACAAACCTACACAGAAAGATGGCACAAAAATCCCATGACAATAATATCTCTCAATGTCAACGGTCTAAATGTACCAGTTAAGAGACACAGAGTGGCAAAATGGATCACAAAAATTGAATCCGACATTCTGCTCGCCTTCAAGAAACACACCTGAACAATCGAGCAAAGACAGGCTCAAAATAAAAGGCTGGAAAACAATCCTTCACTCAAACAACCCATCCAAAAGGCTGGGGTAGCCATACTGGTATCTGACAACATAGACTTCAGGCTGAAGAAGGTCAGAAGGGACAGTGAAGGTCACTTCTTAATAGTCAAGGGATGCATATATCAGGAAGAAATCACGCTATTAAACATATATGCACCCAATGAGGGGCCAGCAAAATACCTAAAACAACTACTAATAGACTTCAAAGAAGACATTGACAGCAACACAATTGTAGTTGGAGACTTCCAACACTGCTCTATCAACCCTGGATAGATCAACAAGATTGAAACTTACCAAGGAAATACTGGCCCTAAAAAGAGGAGATGGAAGAAAGAGGGCTGGTGGACATATACAGGACATTTCATCCCCAAAAGCTGGAATACACTCTTCTCCAGTGCACATGGAACATACTCCAAAATAGATCACATGCTGAGCCATAAATCATACCTCCATAAAATCAAGAAGATAGAAATTGTGCCAACTATTTTTTCAGACCATGATGCACTGAAAATAGAAGTTAATTGTACACAAAAACGGAGACCAATACCAAGTACCTGGAAACTAAACAGCTCACTGCTGAACAACCAGCAAGTCATAAAAAGAAATCAAAGAGGAAATCCAAAGATTCCTTGAAATAAATGAGACTGAAGACACGAATTACCAGAACTTCTGGGATACAGCAAAAAGCAGTGTTAAGAGGCAAGTTCATAGCTCTTCAGGCATTCATCAGAAAAGAAAGAAAAGGCCATCATAAAACAGTCTGACTTCCCAACTTAAGATCTTAGAGAGTGATCAACAAAAGGAGCCCAACCCAAGCAGAAAGAAAGAAATAATAAAACTTAGAGCAGAAATCAATGAGATGGAATGTCAAAAAACAATCCAGAAGATCAACGAAACCAAAAGCTGGTTCTTTGAAAAAATAAACAAGATTGACAAACCACTTGCAAGACTTGTAAGAAAAGGAAAAGAGAGAACCCAAATAAATAGAATCAGAAATGAAAACGGGGACATCACAACTGAAAACACAGAAATTCAAAAGATCATCAGAGATTACTATGAGAGCCTGTATGCCACAAAACAAGAGAACCTAGAAGAAATGGACAAATTCCTGAATTCCTATAGCTTCCCAAGTCTGCAACAAGAAGATTTGGAATACCTCAACAAACCTATCTCCATCGAGGAGATAGAATCGGTAATCAAAAGTCTCCCCCAAACACAAAAGCCCAGGCCCAGATGGATTCACCAGTGAATTCTACAAAACCTTTAAAGAGGACCTACTCCCAATTCTTTTTAAGCTCTTCCGGCAAATTGAAGAAACAGAAATACTCCCAAATAGCTTTTACGAGGCACATATCACCCTGATACCCAAAGCAGACAAAGATGTCACAAAAAAGGAAAACTACAGACCAATCTCCCTGATGAATACAGATGCTAAGATCTTCAACAAAATACTAGCAAATAGAATCCAAAGAGTCATCAAAAAGATTGTACACCATGACCAAGTGGGATTCATCCCGGGAATGCAAGGATGGTTCAACATCCGCAAGTCAATCAACATAATACATCATATCAACAAAAAGAAAAATAAAAACCATATGATCATATCAATAGATGCAGAGAAGGCATTTGACAAGATTCAACACCCGTTCATGATGAAAGCTCTCCGTAAAATGGGGATTGAAGGAACCTTCCTCAAGATAATCCAGGCCATCTACTACAAGCCCACAGCGAGCATCATTCTCAATGGGGGGAAAAACTGAAAGCCTTCCCCTTAAGATCAGGGACAAGACAAGGCTGCCCGCTCTCACCACTTCTATTCAATATAGTACTGGAAGTACTTGCCATAGCAATCAGGGAAGAAAAAAGACATTAAGGGCATCCAGATAGGAAGGGAAGAAGCCAAGTTATCACTATTTGCAGATGACATGATATTATACCTGGAAAACCCAAAACTCTCTACCAAGAGGCTCCTAGAAATAATACATTCTTATAGTAGAGTAGCAGGGTACAAAATCAATACCCAAAAGTCAATGGCCTTCCTATATGCAAACAGCGAAAGAGAAGAAAGGGACATTAAAGAAACTATCCCATTCACAATTGCGCCGCAGAAAATCAAATACCTAGGAATCAGTTTGACAAAGAATGTAAAGGATCTCTACAAAGAAAACTACAAAACTTTACTTCAGGAAATAAAAGAAGACCTGAGGAAATGGAGACACATTCCCTGCTCATGGATTGGAAGGATTAACATTATCAAAATGGTAATACTCCCTAGAGCTTTATACAGATTCAATGCGGTCCCTATAAAGATACCCATGATGTTCTTCAAAGAAATTGAACAAACACTCCTGAAATTTGTATGGAATAATAAAAACCCCAACGAATAGCTAAAGCAATCCTTGGGAAAAAGAAGATGGGAGGTATCACTTTCCCCAACCTCAAGCTCTACTACAGAGCAGTTGTAATTAAGACAGTGTGGTATTGGTATAGAGACAGACCCGTAGACCTATGGAATAGAACTGAGTATCCTGAAACGCACTCACAAATATACAACCACTTAATCTTCGATAAAGGAGCAAAAAAATATTAAGTGGAACAAAGAAAGCCTCTTCAACAAATGGTGCTGGGAAAACTGGGCAGCTACATGTAAAAAAATGAACTTAGACCTCCTTCTAACGCCATGCACAAAAGTCAGATCAAAATGGATTCTAGATCTCGATATCAGACATGAATCTATAAGGTACATCGAAGAAAACATAGGAGAAACGCCTATGACATCGAAACCGAAAAGTATCTTTAAAGACGACACACCGCTGACCAAGCAAATGGAAGCAATGATAAACAAATGGGATTATATAAAATTGAAAAGCTTCTGCACCTCAAAAAGAAACGGTGACCAAGATACAAAGACAATCCACAGAGGGGGAAAGGATATTCACCCAATACCCATCTGACAAGGGGTTAATATCCAGGGATATATCAGGCACTGGTAGCACTCCACAAGAAGAAAACAGCCAACCCCATCAAAAAATGGGGAGAAGAAATGAACAGAAGCTTCCAAAAAAGAAGAAATTCGAATGGCCAAAAGGCATATGAAAAAGTGCTCTTCATCTTTGATCATCAGGGAGATGCAAATCAAAACAACAATGAGGTACCATCTCACCCCACAGAGACTGGCACACATCCAAAACAGCAAGAACAACCGGTGCTGGCGTGGATGTGGGGGAAAAAGGGACTCTCATCCACTGCTGGTGGGAGTGCCGACTGGTCCAGCCCTTTTGGAAAACAATATGGACATTCCTCCGAAAGCTAGATATTGAGCTCCCATTTGATCCAGCAATAGCACTCCTGGGAATATACCCTAGAGACCGAAAAACACATAGCAGAAACACTATCTGTACTTCTTTATTCATCTCTGCGCTATTCACTATAGCTAGAATCTGGAAACAACCTAAATGCCCGAGAACAGAGGACTGGCTAAAGAAACTGTGGTTCATCTACACTATGGAATACTATGCGGCTGTCAGAAAGGATGAAATTATGAAATTTACCTGCAAATGGATGGACATGGAGTCTATCATGCTGAGTGAAATTAGTCAGAAGGAAAAGGACAGATATAGAATGACTGCATTCATTAATAGGATATAGATACCAGTGTTTTAATAAATATGGGGAAATGGTAATGGCAGATTAAAACTCACCACTGAATATACACAAAGAGACTTAAGTGATTAACTCTAACTATCTGCAGGGCTAGCCAGAATGTGTAAAATAAGAGGGAGAGAGATGCAGAGACAGAGAGAGAAATAGAGAGAGAAAGAGAGGAAACTGGGGTACCTGCTATTAAGGCGGGTGGGGGATGGGAGGGGAGGGGGTACATTGGTGGTGGAAATGGGGCACTGGTGGAGGGATGGGTGCTGGAATACTGTATTACCAAGAACCAATTATGAACACCTTTGTAATTGTATGTTTCACGGTGGTATAATAAAAAAAAAAATTTCACAAAAAAAAAAAAAAAAAAAAAAAAAAGAACGGAGACATTCACGACATCGGCAACTATCCCCCATCTGCCTGTTGTCCATCATCTACAAGCTTTTTACATGAGTCATCTTGAAGAGGATTAGCAGAACACTAGATGAAGGCCAACCATGCGAACAAGCTGGCTTCCAGAAAGGATTAAGCACAATCAACCATATCCACACAGTAACCAGGTTCATTGAGGTTTGTAGGGAGTACAAGATGCCGCTCTGTCTACATTCATTGATTTGCAGAAAGGCTTTGATTCTGTGGAGACTGAAGCAGTCATGAGCCCTAGCCAAACAGGGGTGTTCAAACCCAACATATCAAGATGCTTTGTGAGCTGTATTACGGATTCACCACCAGGATCTCACCATTCTACAAAGAAGTGATCATTCATGTCAAAAGAGGGGTTCGACAGGGTGATACCATTTCACCAAAACTCTTCAGTTCCATCCTCGAGAACAAAATGCGCACAATTAGAATGGGAAGGAATGGGAGTGAAGATAGATGGTCGGCAACTACACCACCTCCGCTTTGCAGATGACATCATTCTAATAACACTAAACATTAGCCAAGCGCCCAAATGCTGGCTGACTTCGACTGAGAATGTAGAAAGATAGGTCTACAGCTGAATCTGAAGAAAACTATGTTCATGAAAAATGAACTAGTTCCAGAGGCCCCATTTACTCTCAATGGAACAAACATCTCTGAATGCAGCAGTTATGTGTACCTAGGTCGAGAAGTCAACATGATGAACGACCCAAAAAGCTGAGCTGCGCAGGAGGAAGAACAGCGGCATGGAAATACCTTCAAAGACATCGAAGAAATAGCAAAAAGGACAAAGACCCTCTGGCTCTGGGCACATATCTTCAACGCCACAGTTCTCCGTGCATTAACACACGCCTCAGAGACCTGGGCCCTATGGAAGCAGAATGAGAATGCTATTTGGTCTCCCAGAAGGAATCGAAAGAGCTATGCTTGGAATATCACGCCTCCACTCAAGTGAGAGAAAGAATCTGGATTTCTGACCTCCGCCGCTATTCCAGAATCAGGGACGCTGTCTCGTTCGCTAAGGCATTGAAAATCAGATGGGCTGGACATGTAATGTGATTTGTAGACAACCCCTGGACTCTAGCCATTACGACTGGATCCCACAGGATGTCAAAAGATCACGTGGCTGACCACCTACAAGATGGTCAGACTTCCTTGTCAAGACCCTGAAGGAACGGTTTGAGGCTCTTCATATTCCTGAATCAACCAGATGCCATCGGGCTACATTGGCAGGTAATAGGGTCCAATGTTACTGGTGCCCGCTCGAGCAAATTGATAAATTACGGGATTCAAGTGATCAAGTGAAAATAAAATCCAAAACAGGCATTATGTTCTTAATGCTCTAGAGGTTGAAGTCTAAGACCTTTAAATACTATATCTATCATCTGGAGCCTAGTGAACACTTTTCCTGGTTTGTAAAAGATGTCTTCTCCTTGTGTCTTCAAACAACAGACATAGAAAGACATACACACACACAGACAGATGGGTAGGAAGAAGTTAGAAAGATAAAGTGTGTGTGTGTGCAAGAGAGATAAAGAAATAGACACAACAGGCATAATAGTGGGGGTCTGTTTATATAACACAATTCCATTCAGAAATGTTTCACCTTTATTATTGAGTTACATGCCATAAAATTCCCCAACTCCAAAATCATCTCCTTAAAGTTTAGTTTTTCAGTATGGATTTTTGAAAGGACACATAGGAAGGTTAGGTCTCTGAAAGATATTTATAGCAAATGGTCCCAAAGTATGCTACTTCATTATGTGATTATTTCTCGCTGAGGTAAATCAGGATTCTGCAGACCCACAAGAAACTTTTTATCAATTCAAATCCTCAACTACCTAGAAAAATGATTGTACTACCCATAATTAGGATTTTTTTATCAGAATACATTTACAGGAAACATTTAATTATCGAACATCTTTTCTTTGCCTCTTTATTTTTTTTATCATAACATCGTGAGATAGACATTTACAGAGCTGTTCGTGGTTGGGTTTCAGTCATACAATGTGGCATCACCCATCCCTCCACTAGTGCACATTTCCCATGACCAATGGCCCCGGATTCCCTCCCTCCCTCCCCCAGTCTCTGCCTCTATTACAGGCTTTCTTTCTCTTCTTTGCCTCCTAACAGAATCTTTTCTTTGTCTCCTTATAGTTGTCTCTTTATGCCTCTCTTTAATGCCCAAACCTCTACCACGTTTTCAGGGCTCCAGGATGTATATCCTCAAATAGTCCCTTTGGCTTTAGAATAAATATCCATGAAGATTTTTCCCATATATTTATGAACTTTGTTATTTACTTTTCCCTGTTAATATGCCTGAAATTAATTGGATTGCTTGGCAAAACCCACTAGGAATCCAAACGAGTAAGGAGAAATTTACTTTCACTTCACAAAGACATTAAATCCATTATGTTTTGCAGATCTGTGCTTTTGTAACTTTACTTGTGAACTCAGAGTTTCTCAGTTTTTGCTTGCAATTTATTGTTTATATCAAATGAAGGATGTCTCTGGGCCAGAGATGTGGTGTTTCTCTAGTACAAGGCTGTCCTAGTTTTGATTCCCTGCAGCCCAGTGGTTTTGTGTTACCAAGTGTGATTCCTAAACACAGAGTCAGGAGTAACTACTAAGCATTGGTGGGTGAGGAAAAAAAAAAAGACTACTCACTTCAGGCATTCTTTCCAAATTGAAAGTTATAGAAATAGTGTTTCTTGAGGTACGGGTTGATGATCCATTACATTTGTCATTCATGCAATAGTGAAATGCTGAATTAGAAATATGAATTGTAGTTTTACTGTTTGACAAGAAAAAGATTTTTTCCCATTCCTACAATTCGTTATACTATATAAGAGTTAACATAGAGTACACCCGACTTGTGCTATATGGCTAATAACATGGAATAAATGTACATAAGTTTACTTATATAAAAAAATACATAAGCATTGGGCATCTCCCATGAGCTAAGTACTATTTGCAAAGTTACTTGGCATGTGTTATTTCTAGTTTAGTTTAGCTAAGAAAAAATCATAAATGTTAGGAAACTTATCCAGACTCTCTTGGATAGCTTTTATATAATTTGTAGAGCCTATATAACACTCAAGTTTGTGCAAACACAATATATTTCCATTTTCACAAAGCTGTCCCCTAAATTGAGATTTTTCCAGTGCACTCATGGAAGTCTGTGACTTTAAATAGGACATACCTATATCTTCTGTCAGAGCAGAGTTGGATATTAGATGTAGAATTCCCAGATTTTTAGTGTTAGAATTATATAGATCAGGTTAGTGAAAAAGGCAGAGTCACAAAATAGTAGCTCCAACTATTAAATCATGATGATTATGAAGATGTTCTGCAGTCTATTAAAGTTACTGTAGATTGGTCCTGTTAAAATCCATATTTATTTCTGTTGCACCAGGAAAGAATAAACGAAATTGCGTTTTTACTAGAGACAGAAGATTATATTCTCATTTCAGGGTGAATACAGTCACAGCTGGGCCTTTATAATTGTGAGTCATTTAAAATGCCTCGTTATTAAAACTGGATTGTTTTGGATTGCGACTTTATTCAATTGAGACAATTATGTGTTCTGTGTGATTCAAATCAATGATTTCAGGCAGCAGTTGATTATTTCAGCTTAATTTGTTGTGCCTTTTGCTTTTTTTAGACAGCGATTGGATATCAAAGTCTGAAATTAGATTTTAATTTCCTTTTGTGGAAATTTCACATGTATATTGCATTAGTTTTCATAAATGTCTTAATGCTTTCTCCCTTTGCAAGTTAATGCATAACTCAGAAAAATATTGATCCATTAACACTATAGATGAACTGAATTCTGAGTGCCACCCTTCACTGTAAGGGGAGGACTATCTGTGCATCTTTGGACAGTTAAACACACTTGCCCCTGAATTGATTCCTCAGAGAAGCACCAGGGTCCATGGATGAAGCAATATCACCTTTTCCCAGGTACTCTTTGTTATACCTTGAAGAGGAGGGATCCATAAATCAGTTGGAACACTAAGAAAATGAACAAAAGCTGAAGCACATATTTTTCTCTGCAGGTAAAAATTTCTTCAAAGATTGGTAGTAATTCTTGGTATAGAGCAATGATGAAACATATCCTTGTAAACAAGAATTACCTTCAATTTATTGTGATGCATGCAGACTTAAGAGTCTTTAGGCCATGATGTTCCCACAGCATGACTGTAGAGTTAATATCTACACCTACCCTCAGTCTTTGGGGCTGGTATTGAGATTATCACGGTCTTCCATGAAACAATGTTTAAATAATTTTGAAAATACATAAAAATACAAGAAATTTTCACCTCTAGCATTATAATATAAAGTTGAAACAAGTTGCTTAATATGAAATAAGATAGTATGGAAGATAAGATACAACCACCAAAGTATTCATGTTTCAACAATGGTCAGTTTTATTGAAAAATGGGACTAAAACTAAGAGGTAATATACATATAACAATCAGCATAATTATTATGTGAGTCAGTATAGGTCTGAATCCTAAATTCACACTCAGGTTTACAACTAGATTTTAAAACAGTAGTTATGTGTCTATGATATGCAAAGGAAATCAGCAGTTTATATGTATTTGGATGTTATGACCTCTAAAAGCCATTTTTAGCTTCAAAGTCATGTTTTTATGGTTGATTAAACCTCCTGTGAGACATAAGAAATGATGTAAAGGCAATATTAACAAGGAAATAAGACTTCAAAAATATCCATTTCTGCTTAGCACAATTTTACTTTAAGACTAAGAAGTGCCCAGAAAGATGAGTCATTGCCTTAGGGAATTTCACAACTTAAGCCATAAATTGATATGGCTCTGCCCTTCAAACTCAAAACTCAAGCCCTTTTGATATTTACCAAGAAATATATACCCACAAATAATGATTTAAAATTTTGAACCTGGATCTGTTGGTTATTTAATGTGCCAGAGAATAAAATAAAAAAAAAAATCCCAAGTCAACTTAGGGTTCTAAAGTTCACCTGCTTGCCTTAAGTGATATGAGTTGTAGCAGCTGTAAAGGATATAGTAGTACCTAACAGATGTAAAGCAGAAAAGAGTCCAATGTCACGGAAAATATAAATAAAGAATAAAAAATCACTCCTGATCAATATTTTTCTATCACTTGATCACTTGACATCCCGTTATTCATTGATTTGCTCGAGCGGGCACCAGTAACAGTTCCATTTGACCCTATCACGTGCCAGTGTAGCCCAATGGCATCCTGGTTGCTTCAGGAATATAAAGAACCTCAAACCATTCGTTCAGGGTCTTGGCGAAGAAGTCTGACCATCTTGTAGGTGGGCAACTACGTGATCTTTTGACATCCCGTGGGATCCAGTCGGTAACGGCTCTAGTCCAGCAGTCCTCTCCAAATCACATTACATGTACAGACCATCTGATTTTCAATGCCTTGGGAAAATGAGACAGCGTCCCTGACTCTGGAACAGCGACAGAGGTTGGAGCTCCTCCTTATTTTTTCTATAAGTGGTATTAATAAACTGAAGTGACCCTTTTCAAAAGAAAAGAAAGGCATGGTTCTAACACGGGTTTAGGGTGACTTCAATAAGATTTCTTATTTTAGTCCATTTAAAAGGTGTATAAGATCTCAATGATAACTCAGAGGAACAACTACACACTTGGTATGTCATCTTCCCAGGTTTGAGTTTCTGAACCACTTAGTCTTTGGATGCAAAGAGCAGTCTGCTTCATTGTTGGATCTGAGCAGCATGAGAACAAGCACTGGTTAAACGAGTCCTGGTATCCTCTGAATACAAAATTGGAGACACCCCAAAATAAATACGATAATGCATCAATAAGACAAGATGAAATCATGCAGGTCATAGTCATTTGGATGGAAAAATGCTGGACAATCTCATTTATGTCTGCTACTTAGAAAACACATCATGGAATAGACAGTATCCAAAGATAACTCGTGGTCCTAGATTATGGATCTGAGAATATAAAAGGAGGGAAGTAGGTAGCAGAAAAAGAATGAGGTGGATTAAAAAAATAACATAAGAGACATTAATAGAGATTCTTGGGGACTTTAATGGTCGTGAGGTTCTATAAAATATATTGTTATATAAAAATAATCCATTTATTTATAATACATAAGTGATAACATATAATGTACTATGTAGTATATTATATAAACATATTAATATTATTGTAAATTAATATGTGGCCTAAATATAAATAAATAACAAATAAATAAATACTCCCTTGAAGCAACTAAGTTGTTTCAGCAAGCGGAGTAGGCTTAAAATATGAGGCCTCATGTCTCAGACATTCTTATATATTCTGTCAAGAACCTATTCCATTTAACAAAGGATTCTATTTATTGATGACAATTACAACCTAGAAAACTAACAAAATTTCAAAGTGGGAGGTAAATTTATAATTTAATATCCATCATAAAAATTTGATTTTAACATTTTAATTTGTCCCAAAATATTAAAATGGATTGCTAACATATTTCCTGATGTAGAAAATCTGTAAATGTGTCTTAAAACCTTACTTTTACCATTGCCTATTCTCTTAAACATCAGCTATCATTCAAATGTATTCTTAAACACTTCTCTAGTCTTTTGCAGTGATATAACCATTATGTTGGCAACAATTTCAAACATTAAGTATAGAGTTAACCTAATTTACTTTCATAATCTTACTTGTACTTCATGTCAATTTTCTAAAGAGTCACAGTGTTCTCCCTGGTTAAGCTCTATTTTAAATTTCAGAGTCTGAGACTTAGAGATCAGAAAATAATAATGATTCCATCTCCTGGAACAGAGTCATGTCTCAGTAAATCTTTCTGCGTATTTTCTAGGACACACTTTCCTCTTTCATACATTTATGTAACACCTCTCTGTAGATAATCTCAAATACTAAAACCCGAATAATAGCTTATTCTATTTTACATGTACATACTCAACTATAATATTTAACTGTATTTAATATTTAACTTTTTAGAAAAAAACCTTTTCAAATATTTTGTAATTTATTTTTACAAATGAATAGAATTCCTTCTTCAGCAGAGCCTTCCAACAAGCCAGACGACCCCCACTCCATGAGGGGCCTCCATCTTCCACATCCGGACTTCCCCCCTCATCAGAACTCTACGCAGCAGACCAGCCTATCACAGCCTGGCCTATCACAGCACGGGCCGCGCGGTTCATCAATAAATGCTGAATTTAGAGATGACTACAGGAGTATGCTACCCACACGGTAGAGCCTGGCAAGCTACCCATGTTGTATTTGATATGCCAAATACCACTAACAATTATAGACCTCATTCCCATGACCTGATGGAATGGTTTGAGGCTCTTTATGTTCCTGGAGCAAGCAGGTGCCCTTGGGCTCTCCTTGCATGAGACAGGACATATGGAGATGTTACTGGTGCCCGCTCGAGCAAATCAATGATGAACGGGAAGACAGTGATACTTCATATTTATCAATAAATGATATAAACATTTATTCATATACTCAAATCAGAAATTAGGAAACATATTTATTTCTTCTTTATTTATATCCAAAAATTGTATTATTTGATTGCATGTCTGTTTTCTCTCCATTGTCTCTATTGCTCTTTTTTAGCGATGATTAGTAGCTACTCCTGGATCTGCACTTTGGTTTTGTACTTGGTTTTAGTATATACATATTTTATGTCTTATTTTTATTTATATCTTATTTTATAGCACCAGGGTTGACTCCTGGTGGTGCTTGAGGGACCATATTGGAAACCAACAAGTGAACTCAGGTCGCCTTCCTGCAAGGCAAATCCCTACCCTGTGTTCTAGGATTTTGGCTCCTTTTTGTTTCTTTTTAAATTTATAGATTAAGCAACATAGTTAAAATAGATTAATTTTATGGGTATAATATAGAGTTACTGCACAAAAGTATTATTTAAGTATACAGTACCTTCCTCCATTTTATTTTTCTTTTGCTCTGTGGGTCACACCCAGCAATGCTCAGGGGTTACTTCTGGCTCTGCACTCAGGAATTACTCCTGGCAGTGCTCAGGGGACCATATAGGATGCCAGGGATTGAACATAGGTTGGCCACATACAAGGCAAATGCTCTACCTCATTATCTTTTTAATGGGCATTTCTCTTCCAGTCTTCATTCTCTACTTCTGCCAATACTGCTTGGTAAGTTGAGCTTTGTAATCAAAGAGCGATGATTTGTCACTGTAAGATACAGTGTCTATCTCTTTGTCTCTCTCTATTTCACAGATAACTTAGATTATCTGCTATTTGTGCTCCCTCTGTTACTTAACAAAATACCCTCCAATTACAACCAACTACCAGAAAACTGAATGACTTTTTTTTTCTTAAAGAGGTATATACTTCTATTGTACATATTTCTAAAAATTTTTCATCTTGGTTGTTTCCATACCATATCTAGTGCAATATTTTCTACAATGAACATAGATGCTCTTCAGCCTTACCTGTATCTACTGACCTACTAAATTCACTTTATTGTCTAAACTGTTTATGTTCCAATATTTTAGTTTCATCAGTATATTTTGGCTTAAAGTCCATGTACTATTAAGTAATGAGCTTGAGAGTTAGAATGATAAGTGTTTTGAAAATACATTCTCTTTTACTGCCAAGAGTAAGAGCCTTGATGACATCTATATTTGACTTTAATTAGTAGATAATGATTTCCCACTAAGAAATAAAATATGAATACAAAATTAAAGAAAGAACATACATGTATAGTTATAATGTGTAGTTATAACTACATGCCAATTTTTATACTAAGAACATAAAGAGAAAGATCTGGATACTGAAAATAACAGAATCAATGATAAAATAAATCAAAGACTTCCATACAAGTAAAGCTAAAACATTTCATAGGTTGGAAACTCATTATTTTTTGGATGGTAATTTTCAAACTCTGTCAGATCAATTCCCAAATAAAATATTAGTAAGAATTATTTTTGTAACAAGAAACAATTTTAAAATTTGAGAAAAACTATAATCTGAGAAGTAAATTTGAAATTAAATAGACTGGGCCAGAAACATAGTACAGTGAGTAATATCCCTGCTAGTCTTGTATGTGCCCAACTAGACTTGATTCCTGGCATAAACACATACTTGGCTTAATTGTGACCCAACAACAACAACAAAAATAATCAACTAAAACAGTATGAAACGCTGTACTAAAGTTTGGTATTTACACATTTTATATCTCAAATTTCTAACTGAAATGACTATTTACTATTTAAGTTTGAAAATCTTAAATAATTTCTTCGATTTAATATTTTAAATAACACTTACAGATCAGGTTGATGAACAAAATTTAATCTAAGGTAACATATACATCACATATGTATGTAAAGTATAGAGACAATGAAAGTTTAGAAAGGCACATTTGCAAAGATCTTATTTCCTGTTTTATTTTTAATCCATTTGATAAATTTTCTTTAAGATTTATCAGAATTTGAGAATCATGTTCTTAATGGGAATGATTATTTAAAATGTGCACCTATTAGTGGAAGGAACTTGACACTCATTGAAGAATCAGTGATGAAATATTGTATGTCTAAAACTAAACTATGAATGATTTTGCAAATCACAGTGCTTTAATAAAAAGAAATTCAGAAAAAAGTGTTGTGTGTGTATACATAAAGCTTTCATGTATTATAAACATTGTTGCTAGCCTCCCTTGAAGTCTGAGGATGTATTTTTTGTTAATCATTGCAATTCTTAAGTTTATTTATAGTAAAGAAGTAAATGTGTTTATATTTTTTTCGCCAACTAGTATATGGGCTTATGTTTAAAATATGAATGGTGTAGGCAAGATGGAGAAATTTGTAGAAGGGATCCACAGAGCAAAGCTGGAGAAAAAAGTATTTTCTGATTTCTTTGTCATTTACTACTTGAAAAATCAATTCTGTTTAGATTGATAACCATCCTCAGTTAAGTACTTGCCTGCGAAAACTTCAAGAAAGACTCTAACCTGATAAACTTCAGGGATCAATAATGCTACTATAAGAAAAATATATATCAGGAAAATATAATTTTGTAAGTGTTGTATGCATGGCAAAGGACAAAGTAGTGGAGTTTAAAGTAACTGCTAACTACTCAAATTTCCCACTACCAAGTGAATGTTTTTACATCCATAACCTTATTTAATGCTTATTTAATCTTATGTATATGAAGATCACTGAATTTCTTTTGTGCAAAGTCATCATAGATTTGTGTCTGTTGCTAAGGTAGGTAGCCCCAAGATTATCAGTCAGTATGAAAATGTGTATCATGCACTAAAACGTTATCGGACTTTCTTTTATTATAATGACATCAAAAATATCAATTAATAATATAAATAGATGAAAGTTCAAATTGACAATTAATAAATTTACACTTGAGATAACATTCACAATGCCTTTATAATTTGTTAAAAGATGTAATGGCATTATTTTGATATATGTATTTGTATGACTGGTGGCACAAACAAAATTATAAAATTTTTGTGGACAATAAGACTAAGATGACTGCCCTCCGACATCCTGATGGATCTATCACATCTTCCAGAAAGGCAATGGAGGCTATTTTCCATGACTTCTACTCGGATCTCTTTGATAGCCACGTCCACCTACCCACATACCAAATTCAGCAGGATGGAATAGTTGTTCCAAATGTTCTCCCTTCTGAAATTTGACATGCCATTTATCTGTAAAGAAGTGAACAGCACCCGGCCCAGACAAGGTCAGACTCCAGCACCTGAAGAATCTACCATCAGTACTCATCAATACACTGGCTCATCTCCTCACATGCTACCTGTCTGAATGTAAGGTGCCCTCCCAGTGGAATATCAGCAGGATGGTTCTACTGTTTAAAAAGGGAGACACCCACGACATTGGCAACTATTGCCCCATCTGCCTGTTGTCCGTCATGTCATCTACAAGCTGTTCACTAGAGTCATCCTGAAGAGGATTGGCAGAACATTAGATGAAGGTCAACCATGCGAGCAATCTGGGTTCCAAAAAGCATTCAGCACAGTCTACCATATCCACGCTTGGTAACCAAGCTCATTGAGGTTTATAGGGAGTTCAAGATACCGCTCTGCCTCATGTTCATTGATTTAAAGAAAGCCTTTGATTCTGTTGAAACTGAAGCGGTTATTGAAACCCTAGTCAAACAGGGTGTTCAAACCCAATACATCAAGATCCTTCATGACCTGTATTATGGATTCACCACCAGGATCTCACCATTCTATAAGGAATTGATCATTGACATCAAAGAAGGGTTCGGCAGGGTGATACCATTTTATTGAAACTCTTCAGTGCCACCCTCAAGAATGTCATGCTACAATTAGAATGGGAAGAAATGGGAGTGAAGATAGACAGTCGGCAACTGCACCACCTCCGCTTCACAGACGACATTGTTCTAATAACACCAAACATTATCCACGATGCACAAATGCTGACTGACTTCGACTGAGAATGTGGAAAGATAGGTCTACAGCTGAATCTAAAAGAAAACTATGTTTATGAAAAATGAACTAGTTCCAGAGGCCCCATTCACTCTCAATGGAACAAACATCTCTGAATACAGCAGTTATGTATACTCAGGTCGAGACCTCAACATGACAAATGATCTAAAACCTGAGCTGCATAGGAGGAAGAGAGTGATGTGGAACACCTTCAAGAGCATCGAAGAAATAAACAAAAGGACAAATAATCTCCGACTCTGGGTACATCTCTTCGATTCCACCATTCTCCCTGCATTGACATATGCCTCAGAGACCTGGGCCTCATAAAAGCAGGATGAGAACACTAATCAGTTCTTCCAAAGAAGAATTGAAAGAGCTATATTTGGAATATCAAGCCTCACTCAAGTGAGGAAGGAATCCAGAGTTCCGACCTCCATTCACGATTGAGAATCAGGAACGCTGTCTCATTTGCCAAGGCATTGAAAATCAGGTGGGCTGGACATGTAATGCGGTTTGGAGACAACCGCTGAACTAGAGCTGTTACAGACTGGATCCCATGGCATGTAAAAAGATCACGTGGTCGCCCATCTACAAGATGGTCAGTCTTCTTCAAGACCCTCCACGAATAGTTTAAGGCTCTTTGTATTCCCAGAGCACCCAGATGCCAATGGGCTACACCGGCATGTTTTAGGGACAAATGGAAACGTTACTGGTGCCCACTTGAGCAAATCGGTGAACAACAGGATGCCAAGTGATAAAGTGGATTTATTATCTTTTTAAAACTATATAATTTGGGGCCAGAGTGATAGCGCAGGCGGTAGGATGTTTGCCTTGCACACTGCCCTCCCATGCCGGCCCTGTTTCAATCCCCCGCATCCCATATGGTCCCCAAGCACCGCCAGGAGTAATTTCTGAGTGCAGGGATAGGAGAAACCCCTGAGCATTGCCGAGTGTGACCCAAAAAACAAAATATATGTATATATTTATACATAAATTATATGTATAATATTTTATATTTTAAAAATTTTAATATTTTAATTAAATATTTATTTAATAATTAATGTTTATTTAATATTTTAAATTTTTTAATATTTAATATTTTAAAATTATATATATATAAAATTTGTCTTCAATCATAATTATGAAGGATACTATATTTCCCTGTCATAATTTCATTAAGGGTGCAAGTGATGACTTCAAGCCTATTTTGACCTCACAAACTTCTTAACAGCAACTGATTTAGTGAGGACAGCAGTATTTGGAAGTTATATAAAGGTGCAATTAGACTACCTAGTATACATATATTTACGGCATACAAAGAGAGTAGGAAAAGTAAAAAAAAATAGCTTTAATTAATATCAAGGAAAAAGTTTCAGTTGAATTAGAGGCATGAGAATCTGAAAGAATGAAATTATAGAGCTCTTATTTAATTTGTCAATGTAATGTGATTACAAGAAAAATAAGCTAAATGGAAATACCACTTGTGGCTAGAAAGAGCCCATAACTGTATAAGGATCTAATCCAACTGGGTTTAGGATAGAGAGAAGCAACATAGTATTGACGTTAATGTGCAAGGTAATGCAATTATTATCATGGATTTACTTCAATATTTGAGATACTTATAACTTGTGGTAATGCAAATTGGATAGCTATCCATGTTTCTATAAAACATTAAGACATTTTTATAAATTTACATAGGAGGATGGGTGTTTTAGTTTCCCAGAGCTACTATAATAAGCATCATAACTGAAGCTTCTGTAGCAAGAAAGTTCTAGATCACCTATATGGAGAAGAGAAATCTGAAATTAATTTGTAGACAGAGTTTATTATTTCTGAGGCCCAAGATCAAGTATCTGTTTCAATCTTTTATTTTCTTTTTGACTTACAAAGACATTCTTCTTCCTGCATCGTTTTTTCTTTCTTATGTATATCTCTGCATCTAAATATCCCTTTATTTATTTATTTTAATAAATACAAAGTCATACTGAATAGAGTGTCCTAAAATGAATGGTTGAGCAAAATATAAAATGTATGTATATTTTATTTTTTAAATACAGAAGATATCATTCAAAAATGATTAACTTATGATTTTAGTTGCTTGAACGGGAAGGACATAATGATAAAATGGGATATTTTTCTGGTCAATTATACAATCTGTATTAGAAGTTCATTAAATTATGATTGTTTGCCTATTAGGCAATTAGACAGATGTTAGTGTAGTTCTTACTGATGCAATAACCTGTCCTGTAAATCAGGTGTAAAGAAAGTAGAAAAGTCCAGATTCAGTCCAGTGATCTGTGGAAAGTCCATTTTGTTTCAGCTCAATCTTAAAAAGAGGCTTTTCAAAGCTTTGTATTTTATGTCTGAGGTCTGTTTTCAATAATCAGTTTTAATTACTACATTCAGAGAACTCTAAAGTGTTTATATTTTTGTCAGTTAGAATCTCCTTCATGAACTTATCCTAAATTTATTAATCAAGTAAACTTACAGTCTTACTTCAGTATTGGTAAGGACTTCGGCACATGAATAGGGGAAACGAAATTCAAACACAGAGCAATTGATAAAATCAAACAAAAGGTATATGTGTGTGCATATGTGTGTCTGTGTGTTTTGCTTCCATCAGACCCCTTTGACCCTTCTTTACTAATACACTTCTAATAAGATGATACAATTGAAAAGTAACTACCAATTTCTAGCTTCCTTTTAAAAGTGTATTATCTATTAAATGAGAGCTGCTACTTTCTCTCCCTGTGCCCAGCTGCTCACAAGGAGCCGGACGGATGGCGGGTTCTAGCCCTGGCCCGCCACCCCAGCAGAACCTCACAACAAACCAGATGACCCCTCCACTCCATGAGGGCCGCCATTTTCCACATCCGGACTTCCATCTCATCAGAACTCCACCCAGCAGAAGAGTATATTACAATCGACTCCGCGCATCCACTTGCAGCCGTGCAGTTCATCAATAAATGCTGTATTTAGAGGTGACTACAAGAGTATGCCACCTGCACGGCAAGCTGCCCGTATTGTATTTGATATGCCAAATACCAGTAAAAATTATATTATATTATAATGTAATTTATAATATATAAATTATATTATATTATAATATATCATAATATATTATAATATAATATATTATAATATATATTATATTCCCATGACCTAATATAATGGTTTGAGGCTCTTTATGTTCCTGGAGCAAGCAGATGCCCTTGGGCTGTACTAGCATGAGACAGGACATATGAAGATATTATTGGTGCCCGCTAGAGCAATTAGATGATGAATGGGAAGATAGTGATAATGATATCTATTAAATAAAGATAGGATCTGAGGTCTCAAAATTCATAAACAAAAAGTACTCAGAATCTTCTGTGTTATGCACGTATGATCTAATTGAAGATGTAATTTATAACTGTAATACATGTACAGAAAGAAGATAATGATGAGAAAATTCTAGGCACCAAAAGACACATTCATCATTCAAAGGGAGTAAAATCATATCTACATGATAAACAAAAATTGATAAAATATAGTGGATTAAATTCAGACCTTATTAATATAGTAGTAGAGTTTATACAGAAAAAAAATGGGTCAAAGAAAATTTATTAATTTCTCTACTCCTTACTATTTCTGACTAGCATGTCTTCTTTCTTTCAAATCCGTGTCTTACCAGCTATTTCTCAGGTTTCTTTAGTTAGGGGTTATCATATCTTATCATAACTGAAAGAGTATGTGTGCATTTCTTGTTTGGTTTGAATGTACTAGATTTTTTCTTCGACATTCTTTATTCCATTTGCAGAAATGAAACATGGAAAAAAATAGAAATATAAGACTTCCTATTTGGACCATTGGAAAACAAAAGACTCCTGTTGATTCTACTGTGGTTCTGTAAGGTGTCATCTGCCTTCTGATGCTCTACAGAAGCAGATTTACTACCTTTATGAAATACTGTTTGGTGTTTCCAATTTACTAAGCCACAGCTCATTGTTAGTGCAATGCAGCCATCACTTCATGCAACATGCTGTTGGTATTTCAGAATGAGAGATTAATCATATAAGACATCACATATGGAAGAATTTTTAAAACCATAAGACAATTTGCAAATGGTAATTGCTGGTACAGTGGAAAATAACCTCTATATAACTGACAACATAGCTGAGAGAAGAAAAGAAGGATATGTTTCAATACACATCAAATTTGCTATAGGGCCTAAATCAATTATAAAGTTTTATAGTTTAGTTACTATAATTTACTTTTGTATAATTTATAAGCACTTTTATTGTATAGTTCAAACTTGGGTTTGAAAACATTACAGAGGAAAATCATAAAAGATAAAGAGAAGGACCAGAGTAATACTACACAGTTTACTTGCTTTGCATGTGGCTGACCCAGGTTTGAATCCTGGCATCTCACATGGTCTTCCTGAACTCATCAGGAGTGACTTCTGAGTGAAGAGCAAGTAGCTAATCCCTGTAACACTGGGTGTGGACCCCCAAAAAATAAAAAGCAAAACCAAAAAAAAAAATAAAAAGAAAATGCAAAACTGAGTGAAACAAATAATTGTCTGTAAATAATATCAGTACCAACCTTATTGATGTATACTGATTCAGATGGAAAAATGTAATCTGGTAAAAGGACAAAAGTAAAACTAAAGATGATTTATTAGGTAATAATGATAGCCATACATATTTTCTTGCATAATTATTGAACTTAGAAAGATTCAGGTTCAGAAAAAAACAGTTCAAGTGATAAAGGAAAAGCTTCCCATGTGAACTGTCCTAAATTCTGCTCAGAGGTAATGTATGTTGGGAAGAACTCTATCAGATATGGCCTGCAAGGTAAAAACATTGCTGGGTATAAAACTTAAACTATTTAAAAAGATTTTAAATGTTGAAAAACTAAAAGAATGACACAGAAAAATTAGGAAGTACAATATTTTAAAAATTTTGATACACTTACTTTTTCATATATTCTGAGACAGGGATGCTGTCTCATTTGCCAAGGTGTCGTAAATCAGAGGGGCTGGACATGTAATGCGATTTGGAGATGATGCTGGACTAGAGCAGTTACCGACTGAATCCCACGCGTAGATGTCAAAAGATCAAGAGGCCACCCACCTACAATATGGTCAGACTTCTTCGCCAAGACCCTGAATGAATGGTTTAAGGCTCTTCCGTATTCCTAGAGCAAACAGATGCCACTGGGTTACACTGGCACAAATGGAAACGTTACTGGTGCCCGCCGAGCAAATCGATGAATAACGGGATGTGATCAAGTGATCTGAGTGCAGACAAAACAAGTTTACAGTATTTGTGTACTACTTAAAATAAGTAGGTCCAGGCTCTGTTCCAAGAAGCAGGAAACTCAGCAGTTTTGGAGGACCTACTCTTTACTCAGCATTTCCATTTTGCCCCATCCCCCACCCCAGGTCAGGTCCCCCCAACACCATGAATAACACTGATGCTCCACAGCTGCACATTTCTTCCTCTTTCTATAACTCAACATAAACATACACATTTATCCTAGTTGTAAATACCTAACCACACAACAGCAAACAAGAAACAACACCAGACTGCAAAGGTCCCAATTACAAAGTAACACAGAACTCCCCTACCCCCCCCCACCAGGCTTAGTGATAAAAATGAATGGATAAATAAACTTTTGGATGAAATGGAACACTATACAGTTCGTAACAAAAAATGAAGTCATGAAATTTGCTTAGACATGGAAGGAATGTAGGGTACAATGCCGAGTGTAAAGAGTCAGAGGGAGTTAGACAGACATAGAATGATCTCACTCAAAAAGTTGTGGCATATTTTATATAGATATAAAATATTGACAACTGTAAATAAGTTTAGAGTAGGAAAACCTAGAAAATAATCTTTCAGCAGGAAACAAACAAGAAATATTGTAAAGAAGAAAAAGTAATAGGACAAATCGTACTTATGATTATCTTTGCTAAAGAAAACCATTGATATATTTAATTTAGTAGTGCAGATAACCACAATTTCCACTGCAATACTTATTAATTGAAAGATCATCCCTAATTTTACTTTACATTTTTTATTTTAAAGAAAACTTAGAACACATTATAAGCAGTTAGTTTTCGTGAAATATTAACATCCCATCTAAAAATAAAGCTGAATCCATAAATTCAGTATTTATCAAACAAAAGAAGCAAATTGGCTACCATCTTTCCTCTAATATTTCCAACAGCAATTGAGTTAGTGTGAAGTTCCAAAGCTTCCAATGTAAGCTTTGGAAGTGGTCAAATAGATATGGAAAACAGTAGCATTTAAATAAGAAAGAAGGCATTAGGAGTGTTTTCACCAATGCAAAGAAGATATGAAACATGTCACTTTTCAACTTTTTAGTACCACATAAATTTATATTCTAAATTTATTACCTTGTTACAAGTTATAATAGTGAAGTTAGAGCTTAAGTTGAAATGCTGATGAAAGCAAACAATTGAACAGTTTTTTGACTTTACTGTTCAATATCATTAAAAATATGACCTAAAACCAATACAAAACTGTCAGGGACACCGCCAGGGTCCCCAACAGTCCCGAGAAGCGAAGTTCCCTTCTACCTCCGAGCTGGTGGAGAATGAGTGAAGACTCAGGAATCCGATGCAGTTTTAAAAGGCTTTACTTATCACAGGTTCAGGCATACAATCCAAGAACAGGGAAAACAGCCAGACTCTGGGTTCCCAGCTAGGCCCCAGGCATGTGTAGGCCGAGATGGCTGCCACCACGTGTTGAGGCCCAACAGAGAATGGAGAGGACGGAGAAGCAAAACACCAAGGGAAGCCGAAATGGCAAAAAGGGGAAAAGAGAGGTTCTTTCTCCTTGCATCTTATTTTAAAGCTCGAAATCCACCCAAACTCCCCAGCCCAGCCCATTCTGGACTGGGCTATCTAGAAATGAAAACAGGAAAATAGTTCTATAGAAATGTAGCAACTTCAGGAGGCCTTCTGGCTGTTTACAAGGACCCAGAGCTAATTCAAAGCCTCCTAGCAGAGCTGGGAGAAGCTATAAGCTAAATGAAACTTCCCCTGGCAGGAAGGGTCAAATGCCCTCTCCCAGCACCTCACCTAATGTCTTGAGCCAAGATCTGCCTGGAAATGCCTTTATAGGGTAGAGAAGGGTGTTTCTGAGATGGCATGTCTCTGTACCAAAGACTATATTAATGCCAGTTAAATATTTCTCCAAGCCTTCACAAGAGTCTCGTCTACTTCACGGTAGTTTTGTATTTTAGTTGCCTTTGAGTTATCAGGGAGCCATGCTTGCTTGCTTGGGGGCAAACAGCATTTCTCTCTGGGCTATTACTTAGAGATCCAACGTGGCCAGGCAAATATGCTGGTGGATCTAGCTAGTCCCAGGCAAATATGCTGGTAAGATCTAGCTAGGCCCACGATGATTGTAGTAGCATGAGAGAATATTTATACCAGTCAGTACAGAATAAATGATTATATAAGACTGCCACATTTAGACTACCTCCTATCTATGAAGTGACCTGCAGGGAGGCAATCCAGGGCAGATGCAGAGGCTTAGGCTTTTAGGTGTCCTGCAACACAAAACTAGATATACTTTTTTTTTTTTTTTTTGCTTTGTAGTTGCTTTACTACAAAGATCATTGAATAGTGATTCATTTAGGCTTTGATGGAATGGAGAATTTAAAACTTCAGAGACCAAACTCTAGTTTTCTCTTCCCTTAACTCCATAGCAACAAGGGTTATACCTTGAAGAGTTGCGTTCTCAAACGTGGAAACTTTATAACTGTAAGCTGACACTAAAGGAACAATTTTTCTAGACAAACTGGGTATAATTTGGGTAATCTCCATGTGGCAGGCACCTGCACCCTCATTTGCATTCACACAATTCCTTTTTAATCTGGTAATTATGTAAATAGCAGACAAGATTTTTGACATCTCACTTTCCTATTCTGCTTTGGAAACTGACTAGACATTACATTACAGGCAATTTGCTATTTTAGCACACACAAAAGATGTATTCATTTAAGCAAAAAATAGAGTGAATAACTACATATCTGTTCTCCAAAATGTGTCTATGTATTTTTGTTCTATTGTGTCACCTCAAAGGATTTATAGAACTAAAGAGTTCCATTCAACCCTGAAGCTGGATTCCTAGTCATTTTTCATTTGTGTCCCTTCTAACCTCTACCCTCACCACCCCTCCCCCACTTCCACTTTTACAGAGACCTTATCTGATCAGCTGGAAAAAAAATGAGCATTCATGAGATTAAGGCCACAATACGTATATAATACAATCACCAGCCCTATTATGCTGTTTGTATTCTCCTACAATTAATGCTGTAACATTTACCACTAAGGAGGCAAACAAACCCCCAAAACATTAGTCTTTGTTTCCATTGAGTAAACACTAAAAAGCAAATTACTCCTGCAATTGGGTTTTACTTATTATGCAAACTTGCAAACTTAATCTTTTTGAACTTCTATTTGTAATGTAGATTTAACACTTCCAGACTTAAGCAGCAGTAGAGGTAAAACCATTGAATGGAAGTGGTCTAAGAAAACACACTGTTTCATCTTTGAAGATGCATAATACCAGCCTAGAACTGAGCACTGGGATATACATGATAACTTCTACTGTATGTGTATACATGATAACCTCTAACTGTATGAATTGCATGCCACAATGTGTAAGAAAAAGGTGAGGAGAGAGAGAGAGAGAGAGAGAGAGAGAGAGAGAGGAAGGCCATGCCATAGAAGCAGGCTGGGGAGGGGGTAGGCAATCAGGGGACATTGTGGTGGGAAATGGGCACTGGTGGAGGGGATTTGTGCTGGAACACTGCATGACTGAAACCCCAACATGAACACCTTTGTAGTTGCATATCTTACGGTAGTATAATAAAATATTTTAAAAAAAAGAAAATACAATGTATTTGCTAATACTCCATATTCAATAAATATTTTCTCCCCTTCACTAATTCTGATTCTTTTCTGGACACTCAATCTACCTGTCGTAGCCAGAAAGCTGGTGTCCTAAGGTGAGTGGCAGCAACTGCCAGGTGACAAGTATTTTGTCTTGCCACAGTCCCTGCATCCTGAAGACAGAGATGTGGTTAGTACAGGACAGCCATGCCATTTGGTGGTGCCTACACCCTGCAGCACTGAGTTCTAACACCAGATGCAGTGAATGGTGAATTTATGGTCAGGCAAGTTTTATATACAGTCAGCATCGCTTTATCCCCAAAGCCTGAATTTACAAACAGGCTGAAAATGAATGCCTTTCATCAGCTTTAATTTTCTAATGCAGTGACCCATCCTAACACTGTGTAATAACAGGTCCCAGAGTGACAATTAAAATAAATCACCCTACAGAATATGCCATTAGACGCATTCATGCCTCATCAGTAACGGAATTGTCTTATATAATATATCCTGAGGAAATATTTATAACTTTAGCTTCAGCTCTCCAAAGCACAATCTGATTAATATTCTGCCCTTGTAGATTTCTTGGAAATTGAAACGTGGTTCAAAAATAATTTTCTGGGTGATTGTCTAATTGTGTTTTAATGGGTAAAACCAATGCCTAATCATAAACCAATAACTATTGATCCAAATTTTCCCAAGGAGCTCCCCACACCCCATAGATATTGTTTCAGATACCTTTAACTCTAAGACAAACTCTTTCATGAAAAGTTCATTTTCCATCTCTTAATAAAGTGTACTAAAGTTTTTTGGAAAGAACCTTAAAACATAAAACCTATTCTGTTTCCTTTCACTCTTTCAGGAGAGAGTATCTCAATGAGGAATGAGTATATTTGAAAAACTCAAGTCTATGGTAAGCAAGTCACATGGGTATCCCATTGATAAATGTCTTACATTTTATACTTAAAGAAACTCAGTGAGGTGACTCAGACTACTGGAGCACATGGACAAGCCTGGTCCCTTTTCTGCCACCATCAACATCAGAGTAGAAGTTGCATCTCCTGGTGTACCTTCCAGTTTCTACTGACCAAGAGAAAATAAGAAGTAGCAGCAAAGGAACTAAAGTGACAGATTTAGGTCAGAATTTCAGTAAATGTGAAAAAGGACCAGTGGTTACTGGTTTTGTAACAGGACCTAGGCACAGCAGGATGAAAAGAAACAAACAGGTGATGGATGATAGATCATTTACTTCCAGATGGTACGTACAGACAGAGAGACAGCTTATTGGGGTGTGCCCCCCAGGAGGACCCTACGGCCTCTGGTGAGGTTGGGGTAGAGTCTCACCAGAGGAGATACTAAATGGGATTTTTAAGTTGTTTTGAGTGGGAAAAGGGAATGAGACTAGTGGAAACAGGGTGCTTGGTCTGGCTCCTATTATACTAGATGGGGCCATTGTGAGAAAGTATAGAATGCAGCCTGGTAGCTTCCTTCTTCCAGGTGGGCCATGAGTCCTGTCTTCTGTGCTGGTGGCAAAGTGATCTCTGATTCCAAAAAATGCTGTTGTCTCATCAGCCCATCATCATTTGGTCCCAGCTGTCATTTTGTCCATGCTAACCTCACAATGCTAACCCCCCCACTCCATGAGGGCCGCCATTTTCCACATCCGGACTTCTCTCTCGCCAGAACCCCCAAGACCCCTCCTCCCCCCCCCCCAACCCCCCCCCCCCTCTGTTTTTTTTTCACCCCCCCCTGGTTCGTTCCCCGGGAAAAAAAGGGGTAGGGCCCCTCCTCCCCCCCCCCCCCCCCCCCCCCCCCCCCCCAGGCCCGGGTGGGGGGGGGCCCCCCCCCCCCCCCCCCCCCCCCCAACCCAACAACAAACCCCCCCCCCATCCATCCCCTCCCTCCCTCTCCCCCTCCCCCCCCCCCCCCCCCCCCCCTCCACCCAGCAGACCAGCCTATCACACTCCGGCTCGCAGCCGCTTGCGGCCGCGTGGTTCATCAATAAATGCTGGACTTAGAGATGACTACAAGAGTATGCTACCTGCATGGCAGAGCCTGGCAAGCTACCAATATTGCATTTGATATACCAAATACCAATAACAATTATAGACCTCATTCTGGAATGGATTGAGGCTCTTTATGTTCCTGGAGCAAGCAGATGCCCTTGGGCTCTACTAGCATGAGACAGGACATATGGAGATGTTACTGGGGCCCGCTCAAGCAAATCGATGATGAACGGGAAGACAGTGATACAGTGATACAGTGAACCCTCACAATGGAGGTAGAGAGTCACTCTGGCAGTCTTAACAAAAGGCAACCTTTTGGGTCATTTAGGCACTAGCCATTTCCCATAGTTCAGAGGGCTGGGAAATTGGAGATCAGGCTGCTAACATGACAGGTTTGGATAAGTTCTATCTTCTTGGCTATTTCTGTGGTCACCTTACAAAGGCTCCTGCTTCCAGTCCTCAACAAATTGTAGGTCATGCATTTTGGAAGGAATAAAAACATTAGCCCGTAACACACAGCAGGAAACTTCTGGCAGCAGAAAGGTCCTACCAATGCGATACTTCTCCGGGTAAGATAGTTTAAGTGAACTTGTAAGACAGGGATGTGACTCAAGCAGTAGGACATGAGCCTTACATGTATGTGGCCCTGGATTTCAACCCTAAACTCATATAATTTTGTGAGTGCTACAACAATAGCAAGAATAATATCTACTACAGTCAGAACAAAGGCATTTGACTGGAGTTGGAGCTATCCTGGAACTGATGATCAGGTTATTTCCTCATTCCTTGAAGGCAACATCCTTTCTGCTTTTTTTATAATTAGGAGAGGGCTCCTGGAGGTAGTAATTAACCAGGGTTTATTACTGGATCTGCTCTCAGGGATCACTCCTGATGGACTTTGCGACTATAGGGTATGCCCAGTCATCAGTATGCAGGGACAATGTTCTGCCATCTGTACTATAGCTCAGGCCCCAGCACTCTTTTCTTAGGTATCTCTCTCCTCTTATATGTTTGCTTCCAGTGTATTCTCTTTTCTGTTGCTGGTTACTTTATTTGGTAGCACACTGAGAGACATATTGTCACCTACTGCACATACACTCCAAACTTTGCAGGAACTAGACAGAAGATGTTGATTGCTGGGAAGCATCTAGACCCATGGACAAAAATGTCAGATGTTAGATCAAGTGTATCCTCTCTCGTGACCAGGGTTCAAGACCTCAAGCTCCACCTAAGCAGCTGCTACTTAAAAAAGGCATCAATATTTGAAATATGCAAGTGGTGCCTTTCTACACAAAGAAGAAAATGCAAATATAATATATTAAATATTTACATAATCTTCTTTATAAGTTTTAATTTCTTGTTCTGAAAAATAGATGAAATAACTGTGAGTAGCCTACAAAATGTGGTGGTGAGAATAAACAGGCTTGCATGCAAGGTGACCGTATTTTCAAAAAGAGTGACATTAATATATATATATATATATATATATATATATATATATATATATATATATATTAATCTTATCTTTTGAGCAAGGGTTTTATGTTAACACTTTTCTAGCAACCTGTTCCCTGACTTATCACTGGATGTCATTTGAAGATGAAAGGCTAACCTTTCCAAGAGTCCTCATCTTCTAATTGTTTTCTGCAGATTTTTTCACACCATACAACCCTATCTCTTTTGGTCCTCCCTCCCTCCCTCGTATAGCTGAATGATGACTTACGAAATTCTTCGTAAGATAAAATGTATTTGAAAATTTCCATCTCTGAGCGGAAAACGAAGAAGATATCATTTCATTACTTCAGTTTGGAGTCTTCTTTCTTCCTTCCCCTCTTTTCCTCTTCTTTTGTTTTCTTTCTCTTATCTCTCTCTTCCTTTTTTTCCTTTTCTCAGAATTGAACCTGCTGCTTCACACAAAGCAGCTATATACAGAACCACTATGGCACACTCCCTTGCCTGAAGGTGACTTTTCACAGGGATGTTGTTGGTTTGGTGCCATACCCTGTGTTTCTTGAACTGCTTTCTGTATCTATGCTCAAGGATCACACCTGGTGGTCCTAGGGACAGAAGAGACCATAAGTGTTGGTGAGGAGAAAGTACAGGGAACAGCCAAGTGAGGGAGGCTTAACCTCCTGAACTATTTATTTTCCCTTATGGTCCCTTTTTATGTCCTGTGAGGCACTATTCTAATGGAAGTAAAAATCAGGCACTGACTTCAGAATGAAATAGGGACATCTGGGAGAGGGAAACAGATCTGGAAAAGCCAGCTTGCAGGCTGCTTATATGAAGTTTCTAGAATCTCCGGGGTCCTTAAATCCCAGGATCTGATTGATGACTATGGCAACAAAACCTGGCTAATAATAATTTATTGACTATTACGTGGCACATTAGTTTTTCTTGACAACTGTCTCATATCAAATATGATACTATTGATACAGAAGGCTGAGGTATAGAGCACCAGGTCGGGATGAATCTCCACCCCTGGAACAAGTGAGCAGTCAGAATGCAGAATGGGATGGCTAGGGGTGGTATTTGGCTACAGATGAAAGGAAGCCCCAGTTCACTTACTCTCACTCTCTCCTCAAGTCTTTCACCAGATCAGGTAAGTGGTGTCATGCCCAGGCACAGGGCACAATACAGGTGGGAGACACAGGGCCAGAAAAAGGGTAGGTACAGGCTGGATTGTGCTGCTGAAGATTACTCAGGTATAGGAAGGGTTCAAATGACCAGGTAGTGATGAGGTACTAAACACACCCTACAGCAGGTTTTTTTTTTTCAATCCGGCCCAGGTATGCTGAACCAGAGACTCTCAGACATGGGGCAGAACTACTCCTTGCTCTCCCTGTGCCCAATCGCTCATGAGGCGCCCAGGAGGCATGGCGGGTTCTAGTCCTGGCCTGCCACCCCAGCAGAGCCTCACAACAAGCCAGACGACCCCCTACTCCATAGGGGCCGCCATTTTCCACATCCGGACTTCCCTCTCGTCACCCGGCAGACTATCATAGCCCAGATCATGGCTGCTAGCAGCTGTGCGGTTCCTCAATAAATGCTTTATTTAAAGGTGACTACAAGAGTGTGCCACCCACATGGCAAGCCTGGCAAGCTGCTCGTGTTGTATTTGGTAAGCCAAATACCAGTAACATTTATATTATGTCATTCCCATGACCTAATATAATGGTTTGAGGCTCTTTATGTTCCTGGAGCAAGCGGATGCCTTTGGGTTGTACTAGCATGAGACAGGACATATGGAGATATTACTAGTGCCTGCTATAGCAAATAGATGATGAACGGGAATGATAGTGATAGTGATTAAACACAGCAGTCTCATCCACACACATGAGGCCATAGCTGGAGACTATGAATGTTATGACAGGATGACAGGTATTTCTGGGGTAGTTAGGAGGCCCAGCAACAGACACAGAGTACAGGGATCTCACCAATGGGCATTTGGCTCTGACAAGAGACTGGGAAAGCCTACACATACACAGAATAGAGAGTGTGGTGTGGGATAGGACCAATGACATCATTTTTGGGAAGCAAGTACACTGTGGGGGACAGGACAGGTAAGTCACTCACAGGATCAGGCAGTGTCAGAGACACGACAGGTGATGTTATTGATAGATATAAAAGATGCCTGAACATTTGGACAGAGACCTGGAACCATCTACCTTTTCTGTATAATTAACTAACTTTAATCTTCCTAGTTTTGCATACAAATATTTCATACTTTTCTTAAGAACACATCAGCACAGGAAAATCTACTGAAGTGGCAACAATACTGTTGCTGGGTAAGGAAAGCAAGGAAGATGGCTTATCTGAAAGTCTTACTATGAAAATTAAAATTGTAGAATATCAAAGGTCAGTTGACATCCTGGATAATATCAGGGAATGGGTGCCCTTTTACCTCAAGGGCCAGTGACAAATAGACAAAACCACAAATTCAGCACAGTTTAAAAAAAAGGCTTTTACTTATAAGCAATAATTTTATAAACTCTTCTACTACAATCCAAGACAATAGGGATCTACCAGGCCTATGACTGCTGATCATCTTTCTCTGACCATGTGTTTAGGCCAAGAACTCCAACCAAGATGGTTGCTACAAATGGATCCACCAAAATGGATGCTTCTTCTCCCAAAACACAGCTTTTCTCTCTCCTAAGGAGACAAAAAGTCCCAGGCTGGTCTAGAAGGGCCTTTCTTTGCAAAGTCAAAGTCTAGGACTCACATGCAAATCTCCAGTTAACCACACCTAGCCCAGGTCTAATAAAATATAATTGACAAATATAATTGACAGAGCCTCAGTCCATACTATATCAATGGTCTCTATTATGCAAAAACAAATCTTAGGATTTATAACATGCGGAAAATAGCATTACAATTTCAGAACATGAACTTCATGCAACTATAAGTCATCTCTGGTATCCACAGGTTCGTGTCCATATTACTCTGCTCCAGTGCTATTTTCATGCTCGGATCTCTGTATTACAGAAAGGATCATGTACACCTGACTGAGGCAAGCCAGCATGACCCCTCCTTTAATCTCTACAAAGCTGATTCCAAGGGATGGTTCCAACATAGCCATAGTGGTTTCAGTCATGGTGGTTTCCTCTTGGTATAATTCTAGTCCCACAGAAAGGATCTGTGGGGGATAAGTGGAAGGATGAACAGACTAGATAGCATTGGTTCATAACAAAAATTATAATTTCCCAAGAGCCATTAAAATTAAACTGTCTTATCCAATCCTGCTTCCAACCTCCTACTGTGATCTTCCTAATCCCTTTAGCATGAGACCTTGGTCTTGAGGCTATGCAAATGGATTTAAGCAGCAAAACCCAAAGCTACTTATGGTGGCATTAGCCAACTTAGAGCCTGGAACTTAGGTTTCTCTGACTAAAACCATGACTAATAAAAACACCAATTACTGAATATGTAAAACTTTTCATTAACTGCCCTCTTCTCGTGTGATCTCTATTCCTTTTGGTTCAAAAGTCTGAGAGTAAGGGACTAAAGAGGCAGTGTTAACACTAAAGGTGAATTTTCATATACTGGTGAATTCTTTAGAAATGTATCATAGCCCTGCTCGGTTCATCAATAAATGCTGGATTTTGAGATGATTACAAGAGTATGCTACCCACACGGCAGAGCCTGGTAAGCTACCCGTGTCCTATTTGATATGCCAGATACCAGTAACAATTATAGACCTCATTCCCATGACCCAATGGAAATGGTTTGAGGCTCTTTCTATTCCTGGAGCAAGCAGGTGCCCTTGGGTTCTACTTGCATGAGACTGGTCATATGGAGATGTTACTAGTGCCCGCTTGAGCAAATCGATGATGAACAGGAAGACAGTGATACAGTGATACAGTATGAAAGATTTTCACATAAAACTCGAAGATTGAAAGTTAATTTATAGTAAGTTAGATAGATGTTCCTCTCCACATGTCCAAGCCTCTCCTTTGCCCTGACACAATACCCAGGTCCTGTCCCAAATCCTGCCCAGTTCTGTGAACAACTTCCCTGTCCTGTCCCACACAGTCTACTTGCCTCCTGTGTATGATGTCACTCGTCCTTTCCCACACTATTCTCTAAGTCTGCTTTCCAAAGATGGTCACAGCCACCCAAATGGGCCAAATGGTCACAGCCTCTCAGCTGTAGCCCAACAGTTCCCATTGTCTAGTTCAGGATTTCCTATTCTCTGGCCACACCACGTGTGCCTGGGTGAGAGTCCTGGGTTCAGTACTTTATCCCCTCTGGACATTTCCCTTGTCTATATTCTGACCCTTCCTGTGCCTGAGGTGCCTGCCCATACTAAGCCTGGCACATGCAGTTATACCTGACTTAAAGGTCCTGAGAAAGGTGGATTCAAGGAATCCCTTGTTCCAAAGGGAGGTAAGAGTGGACTCATGTGCCTCAGGAAGAGGCTCAGGGCCTCCTTTAGTAACAAATCCCACCCTCAGCCATCCCATTCTATATACTGATTGGATACCTATTCCAGGGGCTGAGACTTAAAATGAACTGGAGATCTACACCTCACCCTGCACTATCAATAGTACAGCAGGTTCATATATATGTACTACTTACAAGCCCCTGAACTCCACTGGGAGTGATACCTGAATGCAGAGTCAGGAGTAAATTCTGACAATTGTTGGGTGTGGCCCAAAAGAAGCCCCCCCAAAACAAAACAAAAATAAACAAATAAAAAGTTTAAGTGTGAATTTAATAGTGTGGAAATCATCACATAATCCAAATTTATATATTTCTTTTTTTTTTTTTTTTTTTTTGCTGTGAAATTTTCTTTCTCTTCTTGCTCTCTGGAATTTGAGAGGGAAAATAAAGAGCAATCTTTGCTTCAAGGAAGAGATTTAGGCAATACTCTCAGCTGGAGTAGCATTTCTAAACATCCCATTTTCTGCTACCCAGGAGAGTGGAAGCTTTTGCTACTTGAAAATTGTTGTTTAGGCCTGAGGCAATAATCTGCAAAAAAATCAGTCCTTGAGCCATACCTAAAATGTAGCAAAGTGTTTGGGTAAAAATGAGCAAAGGAACATGTGAGGCTGTTAAAAGGGTCCATTAAGTGGTTGATTTAAGGTCACAGATTTACTACTAAGCACAGAGCTAGGAAGGAATGCTGAGGCCTCAGGGTTCCCCAGTCACCCAGAAAGGTCAAACACCTAATTTCCCTGTCTGCCTGAGCAGTCTTCTTTTCTTCAGTTTATACATGCTGCCAAATTGTAGCAGCCCAAGATTCATGTGTTTGTAAAATTCCTTTAAGTCTGAAGTCACATTTCCTGTTTGGGAGTCTGAGAAAAGAAATGGAGTATTATCATTTTTCTTATCAATTGAGTGAAAACCAAATGACCATTCAGATAGGTGTGGGGGATGAATCCAGATATTTGGTTAAGGGAAGTCTTCCTGCCCTAGATAGAAACAGCATACACAGCAGACTCCTGGACTGCCAACATTTACTTAAGAAAGTTGTGTGCTTGAAATTGGCCTTGAATTTGAAATCCCTGGACCAACACTATTTAATTCAGTCCCATACTAATAATCAAAAACCGATTCTTGTACCTTCTGAATGGTTGCTATATAGCCAATGTATGCAGAATGTTCAAGAGGAAGATTTTTATTCTTCCTGGAATCTTTGCTGCAGCTCAGGTTCTTGGTATCACATATTGCTTTGACCCTGAAACCCTAAACTGTTCCTAAGTACAGAGGAGCCATGCAGAATTTAGCTCACTTTTTTTTTGCTTTTTTTTTTTTTTGGGGTCACACCTGGCAAAGCTCAGGGGTTTCTCCTGGCTCTGCACTCAGGAATTACTCCTGGCGGTGCTCAGGGGACCATATGGGATGCCAGAGATCGAACCTGGGCCTGCACAGGCCAGCCACATACAAGGCAAAGGCCCTACCCGCTAGGCTATTGCTCAGGCCCCTGTTAGCTCACTTTTAAGTTTTTGTTTTATAATATCTGTTGTAGGCCGGCAGAAAGGGGGGGTGGCCACAAGGCAATAAAGATTCCTGAATAAGAAAGAAAACTGGTCCTTCAGCTATCCAGAGTCACACCTGTTGCCACAAGGGAACCAGACTTAAGAAGACCATATCAACAATAGACCCTGGGGAAGGGAAGGCCAGAGGGAATGTGTGAATGGCTTTAGCTGATTAAATCTCTTGAGGGAAATGAAATCAGCCTTCCTGCCCAAAACCCAGCTCAAAGAAGACTCAAGCATTCCAGTCAAAGAAGACCACTCCCAAAGTCTACTCCCCTTGGCAACGAGCCCTAGTAACTGAGGTTGAAGCCCCATATGGGAGTAACTTGGGGAGAAATCTATAAAAGCCATCCTGACCAAAGGACAGCGTGCACATGCTGCCTGGGTACACATGTTGCCTGCGTGCACATGCTGCATGGACACACATGCTGCCTGAGCCCATGTGGCCGAGCACATGTGGTGCCTGAGCACATGTGTTGCCTGCATCTCCCCACTTGAGATGTGTACTCTTTCTTTTACTCGCTCTCTGTCTTAGCAGTTGCCCGTGTTCTCCCTTTGAGCTCGCTTACTCTCTTACTTTCTCTCCCTTCCCCCTCTCCTAAAACCTCCTTAATATAACCTATTTTACTTCACTGCTCGTCGACTCCTGAAAATCCTTTTCTGCGAGAAAGACAAGAACCCCAAGGCAGCCCTGGGTAAGGCCTAGGACTGACTTTCCTTTCCTGCAAAGAGCAATTCCTCGCTCCAGCCTGAGTCCGTGGCTCCCCGAGAAACCTCGGGTGGTGGAGATCAACTCCAGTGCCTAGAGATCAAGCGGACATCAGGTGTGGCTTGATGGCCACCTCGTGGGGCTGGTGGGGCTCAGGCCCATGTCGTGTAGGGGCTCATCGCAGACTTTATCAGTCCTAAGCCTGCCCAGCGGATCCCAGGTGGCAGAGGCGGCTGGGGGAGAAAGCAACCATCTCTTTCCCCTTCCGGCCTCACATAAGTCACCCGTGGGGTCCACCTGCAACAATATCCATTGCAGTATCTGTCTTTGTGAACAATAAAATTTAATATCTTCTGAATGTTAGTTGGAATTTTGCTATAGTTGCAGGTGTCTTATGTGAAGTGGGGAAAGAGGTGTCACGCTCCGAGTTTAACAGTACCTTTTACCTACCTTTGTCACCTGGGAAGTACATGCTAGGTTCAGGGCTGATAAAGTAAGCTATGAGCCCCTATGGCACAGACCTTGTATCTCTTTTCCCTGTGGCAGTCCTCAAACTGCCTAAGTCCCTACTTGTTCTTCATTGTGTGTAATTTATCTCTCTACCCAAGAATTTCATGGGAGTATTGGGTGAGGTTGAAGTGAGAAGTATTTCTTAGCAGATTAAGGAAATCAGTCCTAACTGAGCTTTGTTGGTTGTCTATTTCTGTGGAAACAAATTCCAGAAAAGAGGTGAGTGCTGAAATGGCATAAATTCATTTAGAAGTTCTGAGAAGAATTAAAGAAACTTATATGCTCAATAGGGAATGAAGGCTTCTCCTAGTTTAGAGAGCAGAGTACACAACCTGAATAGAGTGATGGTGGGGTAAATGAAATGAATTTAGAAATTTAGAGGGGCAGAGCAATAGCCCAGAGGGTAGGGCATTTGCCTTACACGCTGCTGACCCAGGTTTGATCCCGGCATCCCATATGGTCCCCCAAGCACTGCCAGGAGTAACTCCTGAGTGCAGAGCCAGGAGTAATCCCTGAGCATTGCTGGGTGTGACCCAAAAAGCAAAAAAAAAAAAGTTTCTGCACATTTCTATCAAGTAGAAATGCAGGCAACTCTTACAATGAGACATAGATTCTTTTACCTGTGCCTTGTTATTTTTCATAAAGTTTCCCTGAACTGCCCCCCAAAAGCTATTGTTATGTTGTAGTCAAGGGGCAGAGTTGGGAACTGTTATTATCTTTGTCATTCTTTTTTTAACTTTACTAAAGAACTATGATTTACAAAGTTGTTCACAGTCCGGTTGTTTCCAGTACTCAATATTCCAACACAAGCCCACCACCATGTGTCCTTACTGCCACCAAAACCCTCATTTACCAACCCCCCCCCTTTCCCTTATCAGGCACTAATTATATTGCTTGGCATTCTTAGCATGGTCTTTGTTCTCAAAGGAATGTGAATATCACAGGGATCTAGCAAACTTCCTTTGGGTTTGAAATTCTGCATCCTATAGGTTTTTTGGAATGCTCAGCTGCAGCTTGCATTTTTTAAAATCAAATTCTTGTTGAATCACTGTGAGATGCAACATTAAAAGTTGTTTATGGTTGGATATCAATCATACAGTGTTCCAACAACCATCCTTCAAGCAATGTACCATTCCCATAACCAGGGTCTCCAGTTTCCCTACTGCTAGCCCCAAACCCCTTCAGACGGTCTTTATGGCAGGTTCATTTCTTTTCTCTCTGTCTCTGTCTCTCTATCTCTGTCTCTGTTTCTGTCTCTGTCTCTCTCTTTCATTTTGGGCATTATAGTTTGCAATATAGGTACTGAGAGGTCCTCATGCTTGTTTCTTTACCTGCTTTCAGCATGTTGTGATCATTTTAAACAATAGTTGTCCTAGGGTCCTTTTCTATCTCAACTGTGTTCTCCAGCATTTGAGGCAGGTTTCCAACCATGGATCTTGTCATATTTAGACCTTAATATCTTTGATCTTGTTTTGGTTCTAATTCTTCCTCCAATTGACATTTACAAAGAGCTACCTATTTATAAGGCCTATCTGAACCATTATAGAAATGTTAGGGTTACTGAGTAGATCTTGGGCTTTTCCCTCCAGATTTCTTTGCACAAGCATTGACTAACTACATTTCATCATAGTCTATAGCAGAAAAGAGCCACAGTCCTCATCAGAGAATGTACATTAGGCTCCCACCGGTGCTTAGGATTACTAGAAATCAGTTTAAGTTTTTTCTGATTTATGTGACATTAAAACCTGGTATTATGATCATCATTTTATGAAAAGTCAAGTTTTTTTATAAAGTATAAAAAATAGTTCAAATGTTTTGGAAATATTCCATAATTCCATTAATGGGACATGACAAGAAAATAAAGAAAAGAAAGACAAGGAAGTTAACAAAAGTTTATAAGTAAGATGACTTTAAAGCTTTAAAGAGAAACATTTTAAAGACTTTAAATTATTCAAAATAAAAATTCAAAATAAATTTGAAATAATATAAAAATAAATTAAAAATAAAATAAAATAAAAAATTTAAATAATATTTTAAAGACACTAAATATTTTAAAAATACTCAACATATTTTAATGACTTTAAAGAGGAATATTGACATTTTGATATTTATATGAGCAAAAGTTTCCTTAAAATCCATATAGTACTACTCTGAATTCTATTTTTCTATAGAATAACATAAGTTAAAAAACAGAATTTTACACTTACCTGGTTTGGATATCTTAGAGATTTATATATATATATATATATATATATATATATTATATTTCATATTTATATATATGAAATTTATATATATATGAAATTTCAGATTTATATATATATGAAATTGATGCCTTTAAATACTAAAATACTTCTATTTATTTGAAGCTTCACTGTATTATCTCACTTACACTGGGTGGTATTTATGTTAAAGATTTTTTACTCTTTTAACATGTAGGAAAATAACATTATTTTCCTATGGTACAGGGTTAGATTTGGCTTGCCTATATCAAAGATTATTAATATCTTTAAGACTTTCGACTTGTCTATGGAGCCAAAGGATATTCTTGCACATTTCATCTTTTAGGAGAGTTGGGAGGATAGATTGAAAGGTAAAATCTAGATGGCAAGGCATATGTATCTCTTGAGTATGAACCCTATATCCGAAAATAACTTGGGATAGACAATAAGTTGTTGCTAATATGAAGAAAAACAATGGGTTGATCATGAAATAATACTAGTAATGGACAAAGTTCTTCATTTCTTAGCTATAACAAATCTATACTCTGGAATTTTTATCAGTCTTTTCTCCACATAAATCTCTAGACATAAGACATTATAAAAAGTTTTTGAATGGCAAAAATATTTAGAATCTCATCACTAAATATCAATTGTGACACAATTTTCAGCAAAGTTTACTCAATTTTATAACCTAAATTTCAGAAGATACACAGAACTGACCAGAAATTATGAAAATCTCAGGTATTTAATATAAATTTAGAATATCCATATTATTATTTTTATTCTAAGAAAACTTTTTAATTTTATTTATTTATTTTTTAATTTTTTTTATTATACCACCATGATCTTTAGATCTACAGTTACAAAAGTGTTCATGTTTCGGCTTCAGTTTTATGAACCAAATACATGTTGAGAAGCTTATTTATTCTTCCCATCAAATGGAGATGTTACAGGAACCTGCTGGAGCATATTGATGTACAACAGGAAGACAAGTGAAAAGTGACAAGTGATGTGTCAACTTCCATTAAGTTTCAACATACGAAAATATGCCTAACCTATGTATATGTACTTTTCTTTCTATAGGGATATTGTAATTATTACAGGATGCTTAGTTACTTTAGAATGCTATATTTGCTTTTTGTTTAACCACTTCTGTTTTTCTTCTAGAATTACCAGAAAACAGGACAATATTATATAACTGGAAATAAAAATCTTATAAACCCAATGATAGAGATGGCATGGGATGTATTAATTATATATACATATATTTACTATATGAAGCACATACTTTCATTTTATTGGCAGACTGACCAATGAAATAATTTGTAGTCCAAAAATACACCAGTAATAGGAATATTTATTCTTTTAATAAAGGACAGTTAGATGTTCTACTAAAATACCTACAGATACTGATATTTAATTTTAGGGCAGAGGAATCATTCAAGGAGCTATTCGTTCTCCAGTGATTGGCTATAATCTAAAAACCTATGTAAACCTGAGAAAATGAAGTGAAGTTCACACACCCTTCTAAAGGATTCTAAAAATGGGCACTTTCTTGTTAATTTGTTGTTGATAAACTTTAAATACTTCTTTATTCCTTAGTCAAAATTTTGGAGCAAACCATTAGCACTTCACTTAAACGCCTATAGCCTGAATTAGTTTGTTTTGATTCTTGGTTGGGGGACAACATTCACCAGAGATCAGGACCTATTTCTGCCTATGTGCTCAGGGATCACTCCTAGTGGTGCTCAAGTGATAAAGAACAGTGTGGGGGGTCAAACCAGTGTTGGCAGATGCAAGGAAAAAACTTTAACCCCTATATTCTATCTCTTCCCTTATAGCATAAACTTTAAACTATGCATACTTAAGAAGGTTTTGTCTACAGACTAACTTTATAATATGGTGAAATATATATATAGATGAGTGAATTAGGAAGAAGTGCTAAATAATTACTTGGAACTCTGTGATATCCAGGCAAGCAGGAATTGATGGGGAAGGGAAAGTATAGTTTGAGTAGGCTGATAGTAGAAGATATCTATTGTTTTAACAAATAATAGTGGGTAACCTTAGAAAATATCTTAGTAAATTTAAGCAGAAAACTAAAATTCAGCTAGTTTTATCACTGTATGTCAGGAAATAGAAAAAGAATAATAAAACACCAGAGCAAATGAAATACATTGAACTCAGGGCCAAGTCTGTGTTTGGATATCCTTTAACACATATATTCAAATATCAAACATTTCCCAGATGAGACAAAAAGTCTATTTCAATGGTATTTCACAAGTTGAGAGATAATGATAGGGAATGAGTTTTAAAAGTGTGAAGCAGAGCCGAGATTTGCATACTCAAAGTATCTTTCAGTTAGAAAAGAAATTAATGACTGTATTTTAATCTGTTTTAATTGCGGCTCTGAACCAGTGGCTAGACACACTGAGAAGCTGATGTTAACAATTGAGGTTAAGATTTCTTTTGTTATAAGAAGTAAATCACTACTTTCTTAAATTTCCTATCAAGGACAAGAGACAACAGCAGGTTTTAGTTGTAATCAATACAAAGCACACTGTCTGCCCCTTAAACTCTATAAAGGTATTCTTAAAACGCCCATACCTGGATCCCACATTCTGAAATCCAGAGTTAATTGACCTTAGAGAATGAGTTATTTGCTCTTTATTTTTGAAGTTCCATCCGTGATTCAAATCTGAGGATTCTTTATTATAGTGTTTGTTTTGGGGCCACACTTGCTATACTTAGGGGTTACTCCTGGCTCTGCACTCAGGAATTACTCCTGGCAGTAGTCATTGGACCATATGGATTGCCAGGGATTTAAACCAGGTGTCCCAACGCAAGCCCTCACCCAACATATTATCTCTCACCCCTCCAATCTGAGGATTCTAATACTATGGAGGGTGATTATAATGGTTCAATGACTGAGTAATGTGGAAAGATGAAGTTGCCTGAATCTGAGCCTCCATGCTGAGCCAGAAAGTTTTTCTGTTATCTCAACAAATATTAATTGAGCAAAAACAATAATGCACAGGTTACTCTGAGCATTTAGATTGTCTTACTAAAAAGATTAAATAACAATAAACTTGGCTTGGCTAAACTTAGATTATAGGAGAGGGATTTAAACCTTAACCTAAATCATAATATTAAACTAAAGATGACCCTTACATGGCAAGACTTTGAATTGTGTAGTCCCAATGATATGCACATTGTCTTGTCTATGATGCAAAATTATGGCATCTATATAATACAGAGCTATTAAATTATTTAACTTGCATATAATTTTCTTGATAATATTTTCGTTTCCCTGGATGAAATAATTCGTAAGTATAATATACTAATAGGGAAGCCACTAAACTTTTCCCACTGTCACCATGCCATTGGCTGTAGTATTTGTTTTAGTCACCCTACTCCCATCCCTTTTGGTAACCACAAACCTATACTTACGGTGGGAATGTAGTTTACTAGTTTAGCTTAGCCACTATGAAAATGGTATGCAAATTCCTCAAAAATAGGAATTAAATAATATATAATTTGTGTTACTCTACTCCCCCTTATTTTGGGTAGGAGGCTTTTACTGGCCCATATGGGGATCAAACCCATGACCTTGGCATTATTAGCACCACGCTCTAACCAACTGAGTTAACTGGCCAGCAACATTCTTAGATAATACTGATTTTAGGATAAGATCTTTTCCAGGATCTTTCACATTTATACACTGTATACAGTTCTAGACAGGTTCTAACTAATACCAGTCATCCCAGTTAGCATAGCAAGTTGCCAGAGCAACCCACACATCATGTGGTCAGTCATTTTCAATATCCAGACTCTATAGTTCCTCAGAGCTCCATCCAAGAAAAAACATGAAACCCCTTTAACTTTCATCAGTAAATGCTCAATATGAGAGCCGTCTACTGAGAGTATACCACCTACACGGCAGAGCCTGGCAAGCTACCCATGTTTTATTTGTTATGCCCAAACTAGTAACAATTATGGACCTCAATCCATGACCTGAATGGTTTGAGGCTCTTCCGGTCCCTGGAGCAAGCAGATGCCCTTGGGCTACACTTGTTTGTGACAGGATATATGGAGATGTTACTGGTGCCCACTAGCAAATCGATGAACAACGAGAAGACAGTGATACAGTGATACAGTGATTCTACTTTAGGGATCTAGATGAATAATATCAAATAGAAATTCAAAGTTAAAATAAACCCTGTGTCTTCATATAGCATTATTTTCAATAGCCAAGTCAGAGTTAATCTATATTTAATAAAATGTGATACATAGTAAAACAATACTCAGCTATAAAGAATGTATTTTATCGCTTGAAAAATATGTAAAATTTAAGGGCTATGCAAAATGAAAATATTCACAAAGATAAATAAAAATATTGTATTACTACAGACACGTGAGATATAAATAGCAAACTTTTAAAAGAAAACTTTAATATTTATTGCAGTATATCACATGGCTGCCCACCTCTAAGATGGTCAGACTTCCTTATCAAGACCCTAAATGAACAGTTCGAGGCTCTTAATATCCCCGAAACAACCAGATGCCATTGGGCTACACTGGCATGTGATAGGGTCAAATGGAAACATTACTGGTGCCGGCTTGAGCAAATCGATGAATAACATGATATCAAGCAATAAGTGATATTTTTGATCACTTATCACTTGACATCCCTTTATTCATCGATTTGCTTGAGGGGCGCCAGTAACATTTCCATTTGACCTTATGCATCATTTAAAAGTCATTATATCTTGTCTTTTTAAATTTTTTTATCTTTTGGATTTTTTGACCATGTTGGGTAGTGGTCAGGGATACTATATGCTTTGTGCTCAGTCTCTCTATGTGCTTAGTCTCTCATATATTGCATATGTGCAGTTCATTTTGCATAATCCAACGAGTTCAATCCCATCTAATTCTTTATGTATGTTTAAGGAAAAATTATAAGTCTATCAAAATACAACAAAAAAGCAAATAGGATAAATTAAGGAAAGGACAAAGAAAATTCCCATCAATTTATTTTTGCTGAGTTTAGCTAATGCATCAATTAGTATATGGAATTCACTTAACTGGACTTGAAAAGAAAATCAGTTTAAGCAAAAACAGAGTGAATGAAATATTAGAAATATGTGCTCATATAAATAAAATGGATTCCTATATCGTAACTTGTTTTAAATTGAATAATTCATAAAATAGGGGTGGGTAGAATATTCACGGTAATTTGGAGGTAAATCGCACAACAGGGAAAGCTGGTATCTGCTCTGCCGGGTGTATCTGCGTCTGCAGCTCAAGCATTCCTGGGCTTAAAATACTCTCCTCTGAAGGGCGGGTCTCTGCGGTGGGTCCTTGTAGGCTGGGCTTCTGACAAATCAGGCTGGAGACTGGCTTAATCTCTTGGGTGGAGATCTTACAAGCTTGGAGTGTGGATGGTGAAGATCGCTGCCAGCAAGGTGTGGGGGGGTTTCTCTGGGTTCTTCTATGGCTCTATCGGGATGGTGAACTTGGGTCAGAAGTCTATTTCCTGGAAGAGCTTGAAAAGGACTGGCAGTAGGTCCCTCCATGCACAAAAATCAAATCAAAATGGACTAAAGATCTCAATATCAGACTTGAATCCATAAAGTACATTGAAGAAAATATAGGAAAAACCCTCCACGACATTGAAGCTAAAGGCATCTTCAAAGGTGAAACATCACTAACAAAGCAACTAGAAGAAAAGATAAACATATGGGACTACATGAAACTGAAAAGCTTCTGTACCTCAAAAGAAACAGTGACTAAGATACAAAAGCAGTCCACAGAATGGGAAAGAATATTCACCCAATACCCATCTGATAAGGGGTTAATATCCAGGATATATCAGGCACTGGTAGAACTTTACAAGAAGAAAACAAACAACCCCATCAAAAAATGGGGACAAGAAATGAACAGAAACTTCAGCAAGGAAGAAATTCGAATGGCCAAAAAACATATGAAAAAATGCTCATCATCACTAATCATCAGAGAGATGCAAATCAAAACAACAATGAGATACCACTTTACACCACAGAGACTGGCACATATTCAAAAGAGCAAGAACAACAAGTGCTGGCGTGGTTGTGGAGAAAAGGGGACACTCATCCATTGTTGGTGGGAATGCCGGCTGGTACAGCCTTTCTGGAAAACAATATGGACATTCCTCCAAAGACTAGAAATTGAACTCCCATTTGATCCAGCCATACCACTCCTGGGAATCTACTCTGGGAAACCAAAAATACGCAGCGGAAACACCATCCCTACTTTTATGTTCATAGCAGCATTATTCACAATAGCCAGAATCTGGAAGCAACCAGAGTGCCCGAAAATCGATGACTGGATAAAGAAGCTTTGGTACATCTACACAATGGAATACTATGCAGCTGTTAGGAAAAATGAAGTTATAAAATTTGCCTATAAATGGATGGACATGGAGAAGATTATGTTGAGCGAAATTAGCCAGAAGGAGAGAGACAGATACAGAATGACTGCATTTATTTGCATGGCATAAATATATATGTACATGTTATGATACCAATATCCAAGGTCAAGTGAAACATATATCAGGAGGTCTTGTCAAAGGTGGAGATTATCACAAACGTGTGGGAGTCAGAGTTTAGGTAAGACAGAAAATGGAACAGGGTGCTAATAATAGTCGAGGGTACTAATGCCAACCTAGAACTGAGCATTAAATAGAGGCAAAAGGATACACATGACAACCTTTTAATGTATGTTCTGTAATCCATAGTCTGGAAGGGAAGGAAAAGGGAAAGAAAAGAGAAAGGGAAAGAAATAAAGAACCTGCCATGGAGCAGGGCTGGGGAAGGGGAGGGAACCGGGGATGTTGGTGGTGGGAGATGGGCACTGGTGGAGGGACGGGTGCTGAAACACTGTATGACCAAAACCCAAACATGAACTTTTTAATTGTATATCTTTTTATTTGTATATCTCACGGTGGTATAATAAAATAATTTAAAAAAAAAAAAGAAGTCGCGCTTGTGGTCCATGGAATGTAGGGGGTTCAACAGGGAAATCTGGTTTCTGCTCTGCTGGGTGTATCTGTGTCTGTGGCTCAAGCATTCCTGGGCTTGAAATACTCTGCTCTGAAGGGCGGGTCTCTGCAGGGTGGGTCCTTGTAGGTTGGGTTTCTGACAAGCGGGGCTGGAGACTGGCTTAATCTCTTGGGTGGAGATCTTAGGAGCTGCAGAGTATGGATTGTGAAGATCGCTGCCAGCAAGATGAGGGGTTTCTCTGGTTTCTTATGAGGCTCTATCGGGATGGTGGACTCAGGTCAGAAGTCGCTCTCCAGTCCACCACCATTATTCCAGATTCAGGGATGCTGTCTCGTTTGCCAAGGCATCGAAAATCAGATGGGATGGATATGTAATGCGATTTGGAGACGACCACTGGACTAGAGCTGTTACTGACTGGATCTCACGGGATGTCAAAAGATCACGTGGCTGCCCACCTACAAGATGGTCAGACTTCCTTGTCAAGACCCTGAAGGAATGGTTTAGGCTCTTCATATTCCTGAATCAACCATATGCCATTGGGCTACATTGGCACGTGATAGGGTCCAATTGAAATGTTACTGGCGCCTGCTCGAGCAAATCAATGAATAATGAGATTCAAGTGATCAAGTGATCAATTCCTACAAACAATAAAAATCGATAGGCAAATTGTTGTAAAATTTTAAATATTTATACATTAGGTAAGGTCTTAGGTGACAGCAGCTTGTAGTCTCCTTCCTCTAGCTTACTAAACTTAGCTCAAATATAGGTACATGGCAGAATGTAAGATATTTACTGGAATAAATGAGTGAGATCATATGGATTTTAATTGATAATAAATGTATATTTTCAAATTCCACAGCTACAGAGGAAAATTTTATCTATATATTGGCACGATACTGTTAATGTGAAGGCAGATTTTCCTGCGCTAGTGTGTTCTTGAGAATTGTATGAACAATTTACAGACCAAACTCAAGATTGAAAGTTAGTTTGTTCAGATGTTTCCAGGTCCCTACCCAGTTATGCAGGCCATTACCTGCAAACGACGTCCTGGTCCTGTCCCTAATGCTGCCTGGTCCTGTGGAAGACTTGACTGTTCTGTGCCACACAGTCTACTCACCTCACATGAACAATGCCTAGGTCTTGTTCTTGCCATTCTCTCACCCATCTACGCTCTCTTCCCCCAGGCACCACGGCTACCCCTGTGGGCCAGTTCTCTACGTTCCCCATGTTTCTGGGCCTTACCAGCTCTACTCCAACAGTTTCTGTTGCCTAGTCCCAGGTTTCTTACTCCTGACACAGGCACGTGGGTGAGAGTCCTGATTGACTACCTGGTGACCTGGTGCTGTATCAGAAAGTTTCTACTTTTGCCCTTTGTTTACACTGAAGCGATAACTTAGAGAAGAGGATTGTCTATTATTTACCAGATTGGGCATACAGGAAGTGGTGAAGGAAGGAAGGAATTAGAAAAGCCCCTAGAAAAGCCCAGCAGTGGCAGTGTTGTGCAAAAGTTAACAACATATTTGGAAAATATATCATATCTTATTTCCTATTTGAGACCTATCACTCCACAGTTGGCTACCATGTTATCTTAAAAATATTTTGCTTGAGGACCGGAGCGATAGCCCAGCAGGTAGGGCATTTGCCTTGCACGCTGCCTGCCTATGCCGGCCTGGGCTCGATCCCTGGCATCCCATATGGTCCCCGAGCACCGACAAGAGTAATTCCTGAGCAAAGAGCCAGGAGTAACCCCTGAGCATCGCCGGTTATGACCCAAAAAGCAAAAAAAAAAAATTGCTTATTTCTTCCTATAGTCTCTATCATTACTGTTACAAGTATAACTACTGTATCACCATAATAGTATAATAATAACTAATATACTCAATAGTTAAACCTCATCCATTTGTCTTAAGTATTTACTTGAATTTCTTTGAGAATATATTTTTCAAGTTTAAATGTACATATAAATACATACATATATGTGTGGATTTTATATACCCACATGTACATTATAGAAAATCAAGAGTTTCAAGAACACAAAATCATTTATATTATAAAATAAGTAGCCTGGATAAATGATTTAAGTCCTTAGTGCCATTTTTTAAAAGTAAACCATAAAAATGATTCTTCTTTTACATGAGACTCAGCATCTTCACCTGATATCTTTTTTTTTTTTTGAGTCACACCCGGCAATGCTCAGGGGTTTCTCCTGGCTCTGCACTCAGGAATTACTCCTGGCGGTGCTCGGGGGACCATATGAAATGCCGGGATTGAACCCTGGCCGGCATGGGCAGACCACATGCAGGGCAAACGCCCTACCCACTGGGCTATCACTCCGGCCCCTCACCTGACATTCTTATCCCAGCATGCTGATAGGTCCTGAACTAGGGGTGCTGCAGTGTTCAAAGAGCACTGGGAGAGTTGAGGTTTTACGGAAACTTACATTCTGGCTTACACACCAGTGTTAGTAACAGTTGATTCTGGATTATGGTTGTAAGGAGACTTTATAAATCAGCTTATGTTCTTTATGCTAAAGCTCAGAGAAAAACATATGTCATGGAGATGTTTAATCACCATAGAGATTCTATTGCTCATTGCATACAAAACTACAACCACACTTAGAGGTTTTCTTTGGTCACTCAGACATATAAAGAAAAGGAAGTCAGTGCTTCATAAAATTTTTAATTAGCTGTCTTGTCATTTAAAAAATCAAAGTCCTTCCCTTCTTTCTCTCATAAGATTGAATCATCATTTCTCACACATATGTTTAAATCAAAAAATAATTCTGGTACTCAAGATGTTAGCCATTTACATTTTTAATTATCTGCCTGCCCATCACTAAATATTGCTGTTCCTTTGCCTTGTAACCAGTCTTTGTTCCCTCAGTAGTAATGTGGGCCCATCAAGTCTTCTAGATTTAACAGTCATCTTTTTCTCAAATATTAACAGTCTTTCTTTGTTCTAAATTCTACTTAAAAATTAATTTAGTATATTCCCCAACACTATATTCCCAAATAGAACTACTTTTCACTTCCCACACATTATTTTTTCTTAGGTAAATAGTAGGCACAGAGTGCTGATTATCAAGGACCGCAGGGGGAAAAATAACATACAAGCTCCTAGACTTAATCCTTCCATTTTTATTATGCTGGTATTTATATCAACAGACTTAAAGGTATATTTTAAGAACCAACTATTTAGATAATTCTTACATGTAAACATGATTTGAAAACTTTGGATTAAAATATATCAAATAGAGCTGAGAAAAATACTAACTTTATAAACTTTAGGCCTTAAATCACTGAGAAAACACTATAAACTGAATTTACTCAGAAATGACTAGATTGTAGGTTATTATATCAAATGTAATGGGGGTTTCAATGGAAAGTTTAAGTTGAGTTTCAGAAAGAGAATAAGATATAGTGTTTTCCCTTTGGGTTATCTGCTTGTCTTGAAAAATATTTTGTTATATATTGAATTGAAATTAGCCTCTCTTTACTTAAATTTACTGTTATGCCATTCTGGAGTCTTATTAAGATGTCCTTTTTTTACATATCTCTAAAGAAATTAAAAGTTAACTCTGAAACGAATTATAATAAAAAACTATGGGTTAGTCACTTTTAACCCAAATTTCTAGCCATTTTTTTTCCTTCAGCTATATTTTTTTCTGACCTCATCAAATTCCACTTTTGGGGTGCAAAAATGTTCATAAACTAAAATTTGACTCTATTGGTAGTAGAGACTGACTTCTGTAGATTTCTGAGAGAACTCCAGATCCCTCCCAGTTGGCAATCAATCAACTAATCAGGCAAGCAATAAATAAGAATTAAAGATTTGATTTTAATACATGCTTTCTGAACACAGATTTGTGGCTGAATGGGAGGTTACTTCATTTTCAAGTCTACAAACATTTTTGTTTTGTTTGGTACTTTCTCAAATGTCAATACCTGAACTCCTTGATAATCTGGGATTATCTAATGGGGTAATACTACTAATGGGGTATTACAACCCCTAAGTCCTAGGGATTTTAGCACAAAAGCCAGGAATGAAGACAAATCTGAAATCTGGTATTTCAGAAGCACAGTTGAAATGAATTATAAGAGAGTATAAACAGAAGTAAAATATGCATTTAAGGGAGTATTATTTCAGAAAAGAAAAAATAATCTTGCCTTGAATTAAGCTAAACACCTACTCATAGAACTAAAGAGATTTATTTCTAATATATTTTTCAGGTGTGAAGAGCTTATTTATTTTCTACATGTGACTGATTGATAGTATGATAAATCTATTTTTGTTCATTGCATTTGCTACAACTTGTAAAGGAAAATTATATATTAGATATTAATTTATTCAGTGTCTCCTCATCTTCCCAGATGTGATCTTTAATTCTTGTTGTTCTCTTCACATGTATCTAATATCAAAGAAGCAATAGTACTGTTTTAATGCATGGAATATATATGCTGAGTAGTGTGTTGTGAGGAGGGAGACTTAGAACACAGAAACAAATTAACCTCAGTCCACAAGTATAAACAAAAGACAGTCTTTCTGAAACCCACAACAGAAAAGCAAAGAATGAAATGCTCTGGGTCTTTTGACCCAAAAGAATATTTAAGTCTTACTTTCCTCACATTTCAATGTGAAAGAAGATGAATGTGTTCTGCTTGGAATTTGTCCAGTTATAATTCATATTTTTTGAAATTTATATTTTGATGACAGATACCACAACTTGAATTGGAAGCATATGCAATAAGTTTATCGTCTGATTTTTTTTTGGACTGTGAACTTTCTATATCATATAGTGATATGTTGTCATTTGAAATAAAATTGGTAGTGCACCAGACTACAAGTTTTGTATGAGTTAGCCTACAGATATATTACTTTTAGAATTATTCAGGATAAAGTAAATAAACTCACTGTTGACTTCCACTTACTTAATATTTAAGCATTTTTGTCTTTCAAAACTAATTTTATAGAGAAATTTAAAGGCAGATGTTCCCTAAAGCAAATCTTACAGCACAGCACAAAATAGTTCAGATACCTCATGAAGAAGTTCAAGGGTGAAATCTTATGGATCACTGGTTTTTGAAACAAGCACCCTTTTCATATTTTTAGGCCCCATCTCAAATTGATAATTCTTTTCCTTAGCAACCTCATCAAAATCTCTTAAGCCCATCAGGGGAAAAATAGAAACACTCACAGTTCCTCTTTTTACTCAACAAATCCATATTGTTACACACTTGTTTTGGAATAATATTAGCTTCACTAAAGGAACAAAGGCATTTCAAACAGAAGTCAATGGTTAGGAGTAATTAGATTCTTAAAAAATTATGGGGGCAGGAGCTATAGCCCAGCGGGTAGGGCGTTTGCCTTGCACGTAACTGACTAGGTTCAATTCCCTGGCATCCCATATGGTCCCCTGAGCACCACCAGGAGTAAATCCTGAGTGCAACCCAGGAGTAAACCCTGAACATTGCCAGGTGTGACCCAAAAAAGAAAACAATTATTCATGGAAAACTTTATACATATGACTCGCAGACATGGGGCAGAGCTGCTACTTGCTCTCCTTGTGCCAGCTGCTCACGAGGTGCCCAGGAGGGATGGCGGGTTCTAGCCCTGGCCCGCCACACCAGCAGAGCCTTGCAACAAGCCAGACGACCCCCACTCCATGAGGGCCTTCATTTTCCACATCCGGACTTCTCTCCAGTCAGAACTCCCAGCAGACCAGCCTATCACAGCTTGGCCGGGGCGCTTGCAGCCGCGGTTCATCAATAAATGCTGGACTTAGAGATGACTACAAGAGTATGCTACCTGCATGACAGAGCCTGGCAAGCTACCCGTGTTGTATTTGATATGCCAAATACCAGTAACAATTATAGACCTCATTCTGGAATGGATTGAGGTTCTTTATGTTCCTGGAGCAAGCAGATGCCCTTGGGCTCTACTAGCATGAGACAGGACATATGGAGATGTTACTGGGGCCTGCTCGAGTAAATCGATGATGAACAGGAAGACAGTGATACAGTGACAGTGATGTATATGTATCTATTTAAACTTAATATGATACATTTAAAGTATAGACGAAAGATGGGGACAAATTAGCTCAGTTGTTTAGAGATGCTAATAAAGCATGTGTGAGAAGTAAAGGTCTAAATACCTTAGTTAAAATGATAAAATATTAATAAATATGTTTATATATATATATATATATATATATATATATATACACACACACACACAATATCAGTCCAAACATTGTATCATCTCTTGCATATTAACTTATTTTTTTTCTGGCTGTAGGTTTATTCAACGCAAAAACAATCTCCAACTTTACTGGGGGACTGACTATGTCCACAACCAAATCCACGTCTAAACTAGAATTCTGTTGCTGACCTAGCCCTAGGATCAATGTTTTTGTTGGCACCAGAGGGCACAGGAATAGGGGTAGTTATCTCTGTAGGCTTCCTTAAGGGAAGGGCTCTCTCCCTCCAGACCTTTGGACCATGGCCTTCAGGCCAGCTGCCATGCAGGGTGGCGGGTACAATCTTGAGAGATAGATGGGTAATCCCGGAGATACTGAGTATCTTAGTTTGTAAAATACTAGTAGAGATGCCTCGAGACGAACTGTTCCTTCACTAACCCTGGGATTAGAGACTGCATGGCCTTCATGATGTGCAAACTGGGCACATTCTTATGTTCCAGCCCTGGGTGTCTGGGAATGTGGACATCTTTCTTGACCACCATTACCCCTTGAAATGGAGCTCCAAGATGGTGATCTGATTCTCCTTGGGCATCTGCATCACGGAGGCTGCTGCCTCCGTCCTTTCCAGGCTGGAAAGGGAGAAGCATAACATTTAAGCTCTTAAGAGTAATGTCATGTTTTGATTTGTTAAACGTGGCTTTTGGAGGAGGGTAAATTAAGTGGCATTAAAAAGAAGGAAAAGCCCTGAATTTTCACATCTCTCTCTCTTCTCTCTCTATCTCTCTCTCTCTCTCTCTCTCTTTCATACACCCATACAGAGTCACATAGTGACTTGTTACATTAATTGCTTATTTTAAAACTTACTCATCAATTCTTTAAAGTACATTTTACTTCTTCTCATTAAAGAAAGTAACTAAACTTTCTATATTTCTAACATATTAAAAGCTCTGTAAGAAGATGATGTTCACTGTATCACTGTCTTCCCGTTCATCATCGATTTGCTCGAGCAGGCACCAGTAATATCTCCATATGACCTGTCTCATGCTAGTAGAGCCCAAGGGTACCTGCTTGCTCCAGGAACATAAAGAGCCTCAAACCATTCTGTCAGGTCATGGGAATGAGGTCTATAACTGTTACTGGTATTTGGCATATCAAATACGACACGGGTAGCTTGCTAGGCTCTGCCTTGCGGGTAGCATACTCTTGTAGTCATCTCAAAATACAGCATTTATTGATGAACCGTGTGGCAAGCGGCCGCACGAGCTGGGCTGTTATAGGATGGTCTGGTAGGTGGAGTTCTGATGAGGGGGAAGTCCAGATGTGGAAAATGGAGGTCCTCATGGAGTGGGGGGTTGTCTGCGTTGTTGTGAGGCTCTGCTGGGGTGGTGGGCCAGTGCTAGAACCTGCCATCCCTCCCGGGGCCTAATGAGCGGCTGGGCACAGTGAGAGCCAGTAGCAGCTCTGCCCCGTGTCTGTCTCTGGATCAGCACACCTGGGCCGGATTAAAAAAGACTGCAGCAGGGTGGATCTCGATGAGCTGGGCTGTGATAGGCTGGTGTATTGGGTGGAGTTCTGACGAGGGGGAAGTCCCGATGTGGAAAATGGAGGTCCTCATGGAGTGGGGGGTCGTCTGGCTTGTTGTGAGGCTCTGCTGGGGTGGTGGGCCAGTGCTAGAACCCGCCATCCCTCCCAGGCGCCTCATGAGCGGCTGGGCACAGTGAGAGCCAGTAGCAGCTCTGCCCCATGTCTGTCGTTTAAGAAGATGATGTTAAATCCAATATATCACATATTTACAGGTCAAACTTTTGTTATAATATGTCTTAACTTTCCGTTACAGATTGTTTTCACAAGTATGGATTCTACCACTTAATGTTAATGCTTATCAATGCTTATCTTTTGTCAAAGTATCAGGAAAGAGATAATAGGAAAATTTATCCTCATTTATATTGTTTCTCATTCTAATATTTAATTATGGATATTTGTGGAGATTGAAAAAAATTCAGGGGAATTTCACACTAAATCAGCATGCCCTCTAAGCAAAAGCCTTTATTAAAATTTCAGTATACTACCAGATACATAAAAATAGTTGCTAATTGGATAGAAATTCATTTTTTAAAAATCATTTAGTACACAAAGTGCTTTTAATATTGAGTTGGAGGGAGAAACATTTTTTCTATCAAGTTACTCCATTTCTTTAGAAAGTCTGATATTATGTTAGAATCTAGAAAGTCTTGTCAAAAATCTCAAGGGCTTCATGGAAACACTCAGAATGTCTTATTGGATGCCAAACAACAATTCAGCAGGTAGGGCACTACCTTGTATGTGGCAAACCTAGGTTCAATCCCAGGCTTCCCTGGACCCTTGAATCTGCAAGAGTGATCGCTGAACAATAGCAAAATGCTATTTTTTCCTGGAGAAAATGGCTCAAATTGCAGAGCCATATATGCAAAGTTTATACTGAGATCAACAAATTGTGTGATGGCTATACAAAGTATGAAGTTCAAACGGAGTCTTTGTAATCGGTTTTCTGTCTTTAGAAGTGAAGCTTTGATACATGCTAACATATGAACCTTTGATTCTTACTAAAATAATAGAGGCACTGAAGGAAAAATACTGCATTCCCATTTCTATAAAATCCTTAGAGAGGTTAGCTTGATTGAGACAGAATGCAGACGAGAAGATACTAGAGACTGAGGAGGATGGGAATGGAAAATTGGCATATGGGGAAATTTCAATTTTTTTCAACATAAGAAAACTTCTGGAGATGATAGTTTTCAGAATTATATGAATGTTCATAATACCACTAAATTATACACTTGAACTATTTTAATGGTAACTTACATATGTATGTTCATAAATGTATATGCACAAAATATTTTAAAAAGAAATATATTATAGAAATAGCAATGGTTCTGAAAATATATCTCTGGTACATCAATAAGAGAACATGAACTGAATAGAAATACAGGTCCCAAACCTCCATATCAGGGACCTCGTAAAATCTGCTGTTTGTTGTGTGTCAGAGTGTCTCTAATACATACTGTGTGAAAACGTTTTTTTAACCACATAAATTGCATTTTATTTGCCTCAGTTATTTTATTTTTTATTTAATATTTTTATTATACCATCATGAGATATACAAATACAAAAAGGTCATATTTGGTTACAGTCGTACAGTGTTCCAGCACCCATTCCTCCACCAGTGCCCATTTCCCACTCCAATGTTGTTGATTCCCTGCCCCCTCCCCTAGCCTGCCTCTATGGCAGGCTTATTATCTCTTTCTCTATCTCTCTTTCTCTCTTCCTTCTCTTACACTTTGTAGATTGCAATACATACATTTAGAGATTATCATGTGTATCTTTTTGCCTGTATTTAATGCTCAGTTTTAGGTTCGTTTTTAGCACTTTCAAAAATTATTAGCACTATGTTCCTTTCTCTGTTTTACCTAACCTCTGACTCCCACATGTTTGTGTCATTTTTACCTTTGACAAGACCTCCTGAACAATATTTCGCCTGTCCTTGGATTTTGGTAACATAATAATAATATATATATACACACACATATATACATAAATATATATATTTGTATATGTATATGTCATGCAAATGAATGCAGTCATTCTATATCTGTCTTTTTTCCTTTTGGCGAATTTCACTCAACATGAACCTCTCCATGTCCATCCATTTATAGGCAAATTTCATAACTTCATTTTTCCTAACAGTTGCATAGTGTTCCATTGTGTAGATGTACCAAAGTTTCTTAATCCAGTCATCAGTTCTTGGACAATCTGGTTGTTTTCAGATACTGGCTGTTGTGAACAGTGCTGCTCTGAAAATAAAGGTGCAGATGGTGTTTCCGCTGTGTGTTTTTGGCTTCCCCAGGTATATTCCCAGGAGTGGTACGGCTGGGTCAAACCAAAGTTGATGTCTAGTCTTTGGAGGAATGTCCGTATTGCCACCAACAAGGAATGAGAGTGCCCTTTTCCCGGCATCCAAGCCAGCATTTGTTGTTTTTGCTCTTTTGGATATGCTCCAGTCTCTGTGTTGTGAGATGATATCTCATTGTTGTTTTGATTTGCATCTCTCTAATGATTAGTGATGATGAGTATTTTTTCATATGACTTTGGACATTTAAATTTCTTCCTTATCAAAGTTTCTGTTCATTTCTTCTACCCATTTTTTTGATGGGGTGGCTGTTTTCTTCTTGTAATATTCTACCTGTCAATAGATGCAGATATTCCACCCAGGTATGTTGATCCAGAGACTTACAGACATGGGGCAGAACTGCTACTTGCTCTCCCTGTGACCAACCATTCACGAGGCGCCCAGGAGGGATGGCGGGTTCTAGCCCTGGCCCGCCACCCCAGCAGGGTCTCACAACAAGCCAGACGACACCCCCACTCCACGAGGGCCTTCATCTTCCACATTGGACTTCCCTCTAGTCAGAACTCCACCCAGCAGCAGATGAGTCTATCACAGGCCCGATCATCAACACCCACCCTGCAGCAGTTTTTTTTTTTAACATTTGAAGATGCCTTTAGTTTCAATGTTTCAATGTTTTGGAGAATTTTGCCAGTTTTCTTCGTTGTACTTTATGGAATCAGATCTGATATTGAGATCTTTACTCCATTTTGATCTGACTTTTATGCATGGCCTTAGACAGTGGTCTATGTTCATTTTTTACATGTAACTTCCCAGTTTTCCCAGCACCACTTGTTGAAAAAGCTTTCCTGCTCCACTTCATATTTTTTGCTCCTTTATCAAATATTAAGTTATAATATATTTGAGAATGTGTGTTAGATATTCAACTTGATTCCATAGGTTGACAGATAACGTTTTTTCTCTAATACCATGCTGCTTTAATTAGTACAGCCTATTCATAGCAGTTTATCATTCCATATGAAATTCAATCCAAAGTTTGTAAGGCATTGGTAGAACTTTACAAGAAGAAAACAGCCAATCCCATCAAAAGATGGGGAGAAGAAATGAAGTTTCATCAAAGAAGAAACTCAAGTGGTCAAAACAAATATGACAAAATGCTCATCATCACTAATCATCAGGGAGATGCAATTCAAAAACACCAATGAGGTATCATCTCACACCACAGAGACTGGCACATATCCAAAAGAGGAAGAATAACAAGTGCTAGTATGGATGAGGGGAGAAAGGGACTATCATTTGTTATTGGTAAGAATGTCAGTTGGTACAGCCTTTTTGGAAAACAATATTGATATTACTCCAAAAAATAGTTATTGAGCTCCCATTGATACAGTACTATCACTCCTCGGACTATATCCTGGAGACCCAAAAATACACAGCGGAAACATCATTTATATTTCTGTGTTCATTCACAATAGCCAGAATCTGGAAATAACCTGAGTGTCCAGGAATAGATGACTGGATAAAGAAATGTGGTGCATCTACACAATGGTATACTGTGCAACTGTTAGGAAAAATGACATTATGAAATTTGCCCATGAATGAATGGAGACCTAGAGTATCATGCTGAATGTAATTAGCTGAAGGGAAAAGTACAGATATAGAATGACTGCATTCATTTTTGGAATATAAAAAATAGTCACTTGTCACTTTCACCTGTCCTCCCATTGTTCATCAATTTGCTTGAGTAGGCGCCAGTAATGTCTCCATTTGTTGGGCATGAGGTCCATTAATGATACTGTTTAGGCATATCAAATACAGCACAAGTAGCTTCCCAGGCTCTGACACCACTCTGGGTTCATCCCAGAGGGCCTAGTCCTTATCTATGTCAGACCATGAACCATCCAGGGCCCATGAGGCAGAGCCCTTGGTGTAGAAAAGTCTGTCTCCTGTCTGCCACCTGTTAACGAAGCCGGGCACCAGAGCCACACCCGTAACACCTCGAGGGGCAGGACTTCTATCCAGGATAAAAAATGGAATGATACTAATACCCAAGACCAGACTAAACATGGACCAGAATGACTTTTCAGTATTTGGAGTCTAACAGAAATGTGAAGGAGTTAGAGGTTAAGTAAGATAAAGGGGTCAGTGTCCTAATAATATTTGGAAATGGTAATGCCAATCTAGAACCAAGAGTTGAATATAGACAAACTAGTTATTGATCAAGCCATTTGATCCAGCAATACCACTCCTGGGAATATATACAGCATAAACACCATTTACACTTCTGTGTTCATTCACAATGGCCAGAATCTGGAAACAAGCTGAGTTTCTAGGGAGACTCATATACACGGGAAGAGAACAGAAGGGGAAGGAAGATGGGGATAGGAAAAGAATAGGGATGGACAGGGAACAAAGGTAACAGGGATATAGGGAAGAAGAGGGAATAGAATGGAAGGAGAAAGAAAGGGAAGAGAGGCGAAAAAGAGGGAAGGGAAGGAGAAAGAATTTTTTAAAATAACTATTAAGGTCCAGGATGAGGCAGTCATAGAGTGTGTGCCTTATATATGTAAGTCCTTGGGTTAAAACTTTTACATAGCATCCGTAATCATGAATAGCCACTAAGAGCCATGACTACAATTCCTAAAGCAATCCCTGCAAAAAGTATGGACTTCCAAACTTGTGGAAACTCCACGGACAAGTTCTGCGACAACCACCTAGAAAGGGTCATTGTTGTGGACAATCCATGTTCAATATGATTTCTGAGATAAGAATCTTAAATAACAATTTAAATATGAATGTTAAGATAAAGGGTACTTGGAATATGTAATGCCATATTAGGGGACATTCTTTTAAATAAAGAATCTTGATTTCTCGAACGTTTGCATTAAACCAGACATTCTTTATTTATTTTTTTTTTTGCTAACTCGTTATCCTAGAGTGCAGACCCAGGAGTACTAGTCTCCAAAGAGGAAATCCTTGTTCTTCCTTCCCATCCAAAGCGGCTGCACATGATGGAGAAAGACCAGCTTTTTGCTGGGTGGATCTCTGACGAGCTGTGGAGTTGGAAAAATGAAAATAGTGGCCCTCATGGTGTGGGGATTCCTCTGGCTTCTTGTGAGGCTCTGCTGGGATGGCGGGCCAGGGCTAGAACTCGCCTACCCTCCTGGGCATCCAGGATCAGTTGGGCATATGGAGAGCTGGTAGTAACTCTACCCCGTGTCTTTGAGGCTCTGGATCAGGCATACCACTAGGGTGGGACTCTGAAGAGCAGGGCTGTTATCAGTTCTTCTGCTGGGTGGAGCTCTGATGAGCTGTGGAGTTCGATGTTAAAAATAGCGTCCCTCCTTGTGTGGGGATTCCTCTGGCTTCTTAAGTAGGCTCTTTGGGATGGCAGGTTAGGGCTAGAATTCGCCTACACTCCTGGGCGCTTCATGATCAGCTGGGCACAGGGAAAGCCAGTAGCAGCTCTGCCCTGTAAATCTGAGTCTCTGGATAGGCATACCTGGGCTTGAAACAGATGACTGGAGGGTGGAATTCTGACGAGCAGGGCTGTGATCAGCTCTTCTGCTGGGTGGTGCTCTGACGAGCTGTGGAGTCTGAAGGTTGAAATGATAAAAAAATTAATAGATGGTAAAATCTAGGAACAGATTTTTTACAAAACAGAGGCAAATGCCAATTACCCAGTAGGCGTGGCTATGAACTCTGCAGCTTCCATCATCAGTAATGCGGAAGAAGAGAAGGCCCAAACCCACAGCTGCGAAGGCTCCTACACACGATTCCTGGCCACTTCCCTACTGGGTGCCAGGCTTAGATAGGGGCAACCAAGTATAGGGGCTTTTCTTTCCCAGGACCTTGCCCATATATACATTGTAATGATCAATGTAGTTTCAATAAACTGGGGAGTGTGGTGTGGGAATGAGGATGGGTGGTGGGATATGGCCTTTGGTGATTGTAGGGGTCCACCAGTGGTGGAATTGGTGTTGCACAATGAATACTTGTGATAACTGTAGTGTAGGGTGACATGTCCTACTTTAAGCTCTAGCTACACTTAGATTGCAGCCTCTCCCAGCACTGCTAGGGAGATTTTGAATCAGTTCTTGCATTTTTTTTTTGGTCCCACCACCATTCTTTTATTTATTTATTTTATTATTCTTAACTTTGTTTTTTTTTAAATTATTTTATTATACCACTGTGAGATACACAATAATAAAGATACACAATTAAAAAGATCACACCTAGGTTTTGGTCATACAGTGTTCCAGCATCCATCTCTCCACCAGTGCCCATCTCCCACCATCAACTACCCGGTTCCTTCCTCCCTCCCCCAGCCCACCTCCATGGCAGGTTCCCCATTTCTTTCCCTTTCTCTCTCTCTCTCTCTCTCCCTTCCTTCCCCTCCAGACTATGGACTACAGAACATACATTAAAGGGTTGTCATGTGTATCCTTTTGCCTGTATTTAATGCTCAGTTCTAGGTTGGCACTAGTACCCTCGACAATTGTCAGCACACTGTTACATTCTATGTCCTAATCAGCCTCTGACTCCCACACGCTGTGACAATTTCCACCCTTGACAAGACCTCCTGATACAAGGTCATGTTTCACTTGACCTTGGATATTGGTATCACAATATGCACATATATATCTATGCCATACAAATAAATGCAGTCATATCTGTCTCTCTCCTTCTGGCTAATTTCACTCAACATTATCTTCTCCATGTCCATCCATTTATAGGCAAATTTTATAACTTCATTTTTCCTAACAGCTGCATAGTATTCCATTGTGTAGATGTACCAAAGCTTCTTTATCCAGTCATCGATTCTAGGGCACTCTGGTTGTTTCCAGATTCTGGCTATTGTGAATAATGCTGCTATGAACATAAAAGTAGGGATGGTGTTTCTGCTGCGTATTTTTGGCTTCCCAGAATATATTCCCAGGAGTGGTATGGCTGGGTCAAATGGGAGTTCAAATTCTAGTCTTTGGAAGAATGTCCATATTGTTTTCCAGAAAGGCTGTACCAGCCAGCATTCCCACCAACAATGGATGAGTGTCCCCTTTTCTCCACATCCGCACCAGCACTTGTTGTTGTTCTTGCTCTTTTGAATATGTGCCAGTCTCTGTGGTATAAAATGATATCTCATTGTTGTTTTGATTTGCATCTCTCTGATGATTAGTGATGATGAGCATTTTTTTCATATGTTTTTTTGACATTCGAATTTCTTCCTTGCTGAAGTTTCTGTTTATTTCTTCTCCCCCATTTTTTTTTTTTTTTTTGGTCACACCCAGCGACGCTCAGGGGTTTCTCCTGGCTCTGCACTCAGGAATTACTCCTGGCTGTGCCCGGGGGACCATATGGGATGCCGAGGATCGAACCGGGCCGGCACAGGCCGGCCACGTGCAAGGCAAACACCTTACCCGCTGGGCTATCGCTCCGGCCCCCTTCTCCCCCATTTTTGGATGGGTTGTTTGTTTTCTTCTTGTAAAGTTCTACCAGTGTCTGATATATCCTGGATATTAACCCCTTTTCAGATGGGTATTGGGTGAATATTCTTTCCCATTCTGTGGTTGCCTTTGTATCTTAGTCACTGTTTCTTTTGAGGTGCAGAAGCTTTTTTATTTTCATGTAGTCCCCTATGTTTATCTTTTCTTCTAGTTTCTTTGTTAGTGATGTTTCACCTTTGAAGATGACTTTAGAGTCAATGTCGTGGAGGGTTTTTCCTATATTTTCTTCAATACACTTTATTGATTCAAGTCTGATATTGAGATCTTTAATCCATTTTGATCTGACTTTTGTGCATGGTGTTAGACACAGGTCCAAATTCATTTTTTTACATGTTGCTGCCTAGTTTTCCCAACACCACTTACAGGGACTGTATTGAATCTGTACAGAGCTCTAGGGAGCATTACCATTTTTACAATGTTGCTTCTCCCCATCCATGAGCAGGGAATATGTTTCCATTTCCTTGTGTCCTCTTTTATCTCTTGGAGCAGTGTCTTGTAGTTTTCTTTTTATTGGTCCTTTACACACTTGGTTAAGTTGATTCCTAGGTATTTGATTTTCTGTGGCACAATTGTGAATGGAATCGTTTCCCTTAATATCCCCCCTAGAAACAATAGACAGATATAGTAGAGTGGCAGGATACAAAATCAACACACAAAAAGTCGGTGGCTTTCCTATATACAAATAATGAAAGAGAAGTTCTTGCATTTTTAAAGTCAAAAGACCAGAGTCATTTACCTGCCTTCATTTCTAGAAAGTCCAGCCCACAATAGTCCAGCCTTGGAAGTTTTGCTGGATTTCTATCTATAAAATATCCTGGGAGAAAAACAAAAGGCCTTTTGCCATTTGGGTTCCCCTTGGCTTTGTGCCTCTCCTCTCTGTTCTCTTTCCTGTTGGGCTTTAACACGTGGTGGCAGCCATGTTGGCCTACCCATGGCTGGGTCCCCGCCGGGAACCTGAAGTCCATTTTTTTCCTGTTCTTGGACTGTATATCAGAACCTGTGATAATAAAGACTTAAAACTATGCTGGACTCCTGAGTTTTCATCCATTCCTGCCAACTTCGGAGGTAGAAGGGAACTCATTTCCTGGTATTTTTAGGGACCCCAGTGGCTCCTGACACTGTACTATGAGGAAATTTGTCAATCATGATTTTTAATATTTAATATTTTTAATATTAAATATTAGATTTTGATATTTAATATTTTTAAAAATTAAAAACTTAAGTAAATATAATAAAGGCAAATGCCTATTTTCGTTAGAAAGAGAAATGCATTTTACTATTAAATTAGTCTACATAAATATACATAAAATATTGTGCATTCATAAGGCTACATGAAAAATCACCTTGCCATAAAATGGATTCACTTGTGCAATCTTGCCGAATATATAAGACTAGTTCGTCTACTTAACAGCAGTTTGACAATATGTATGAGCCGAACAAAGAACTTCATAATGAATTGAGTGAAGAATTTTTCATATAGGGCAATGGTGGTAGGAATGGTGTTGGAATATTGAATGTCTATAGCAAATCATAGTAAACAATTTTGTAAAAAATAAATAAAATTAGAAAAGGATTTTTTTCATAGTAAATATGTATTATATAAGTGATGTTTGCATTGCATTTATAGCATTATTGAGAGTTCAAAATAACATTTTAGGATTTTTCTACTTAGACAGTGACTTATTCATGAAAATGCAAGCCCCTCAAACATTTCCTATGCACAAGGCATCCAAGAGAGTTCTACCCAGTTCTTAATCTATGCAAAGTTTATTTCTAAAGTAATTTTAAAGGTGTTATAGAAGTGCTGAAAAAGGTTTCTGAGAAAGGTTTCTGCAGCGAAGGTCCGTTTATATTAATACCTAACAATGCAATTCTTGAGAATGCTTCTGGGCAATGAAACATTCATAGAAAGCATTCACAGAAAGTATGTTAAACATAATTTAAAATAATGCAGTGAGGTCACAGTTGCTTTTTCATTTGCAGTAGAAGTTTAACATTTAATCAACTTTTGGGTGAATTTTAAGTGATTGACCCCATCTGTCTCTGTGTAATCCAGCAGAAGGCATTAGATACAGACTGTCCTACCACGGATCCTTATTGTGAGGCTAAGCTATGTAGTGCCTGCACTGTATTTGTCTTTGTCCTCTATTCCATTAGCAGATGTGTCAGCAATGTATTTTGTATGTGACAAAGTTGCAAGAGGGCAGTTAGTTTCCTGTGTAAGATTTATAGGTACAGTAGCCCCATCTGCCCAATCCCAAATTATCCATGTATTTAAGTGTCTTAACACCTTAAGTATGGACTGTACGTCTTTAAAGCACCAGTGTTTTAATGAAGAAACTTTACCCTCAAGATGCTCACTTGGAAAAAAAATAGGTCCCTTATTCATTAGTAAATCGTGGGGCTTTTGACTCACTGGTTTACTTCACTACATTATTTATATTTATTACCTAAATAATTATATTCTGGACCCGGAATTTCTATAGACATTTTAAAGAAAAAGCAACAAGTTTATTAGGAGAAAATGTTATATCACAGGATTAGGGATGTGGATTAGTCACAAGTGCAAGTCTTGCATGTAGGAGATCTGTGAAAAAAAATCACAGGTGCCAAGTGTCTTCTGCAAAATGCAAGCCTTTCTCTTCTCCAGAACTCTAGGTTTTATGGTTGAGTTCTTTTCCTTTATTTGCCCATGATTGACAGGCAATGAAATTTAAAATGCAGAGCCATCTGACAGCTGCAGTACAATGCTCACTCAGAAGATAAAAACCAATGTTCCAAAATCAGGGTTGGCCAATACCCAGGCTGTGCCCAGAGCTTCGTCACCATATCCACACATTCCTGGGAGGTGGAAGGTTCAACCTGGTGGGGTAAGTACAAGCTCAATGGTGCTTTTAAGTTAAAGAACTGACCACCTGTGAAGGAGAGGCACTAAGATAAACTCAGCTCATCTCATGCATCCATAAAAATGTGACAGATTGTGGACCACTAAGCCACATGCCACATGGTCTTTTTAATTTTCCAGTAATCCTGTTTCTGTTATGATTTCATCCATAAAAAGGAGCCAGGAGCACGAGAGCCTTGTCTTCTCAAAACAGGTTTTCCTTGGAAATATTCCATTTACTTATTAGAAACTGACATCTCCTTATAATCAGTATCATGATTTAGTTGTTTTACATAATTTCATCCTCCTTCATAAGACAAGAAAATTAGATTGACTTTTAACTTCCAACAAGAAATCTGTGGAAACAATTCCCAGTGAAATGGGGCTAAGATGGGTATTTATGTGTGCATGGTTTTCGTTAATTTCATTACTATTCTTACTCCTTCTTTTGAGAACTACGAAATCGTGACTGTTAAATTCATATGTTCTAGTGTTCTGACTCCAAGTAGAGGACACATGGGTCTTTACAAATCAATATAGGTTTCAATAGTTCAACCAAACAGTTCTTATAAATTAATTAAATCATCTTTACTAAAAGTATACAAATTCAAAAAAATCCCATGTTTTAATATAGACATTATTTCATAAATGAACATTTGTCCAATTTTAAAATAACTATATAAAAACAAGGTCAGTTTTATATTTATGGACAGTCAGAATAAACTATATGTTTATACTATGGTATTTCTGTAGCCCTATAAAATACAATGTGTGAATAAACTCTAGCATAACCCTTGAAGCTGTCTTTGGGGTGTCTGTGCTCTGTTTCATAAAGTGCGTCAAATCTCATACTAAGTCTACATCTCTTTAGTCAGAACCAATGAAGAGAGAAACTAGCTTACATTTAAAAGTAAAAGGAAGTAAATGTTTAATCCTAGTAGGAAGCAAGTTAATTAAGCTATTCCTAGAGTCATTATTATTACAGTCCTATCTCATTATTTATTTGTTATCATGTGTGGAAAATGGGTCCTGGATTTGGCTGTTCTTATGCAGAGCAAAATATTCATAGGCAGGCAAACTGATCTGTACAGATTGGGGAAAGTACACAGAAGGCCCAGCTGGTGTGGTCTGGGCCTGGCATTACTGCTTTATCATTACCCATTAGGCAGAAAGCTAGATTACATCATCTCTGCTGACTTAAAAATATTTGAGTTCTTCTTTCTGGTTGTTTTCCTACTGCTTTATATATATTTTTATTATTATCACAATTATTCATTAAGTCTGTGAACGTGTCCATATTTCAAAAACAATTTGGTGGGGCTGGAGTAATAGTGTAGTTGGTAGGACATTTGCTTTCCACTCAGCCATCCTGGTTTTGATCCTTGGCATCCATATGATCCTAAGACAGGAGTGATCCCTGAGTGCAGATCCAGGAGCAAGCTCTGATCACCATAGGGTGTGCTCCCCCAAAAAAAAACAAACAAAAGCATCTTACCATCTAGAAAATATTGTAGAAACACATCTAACATAACATCTACATCCTGTATTTGTTAAATTATCATAAAGTAATAATTTCCCTGCTGAGGTCTACTTAGTGACTTCCAATATAGCTCTACTTGGGAAAATACTGATAGACATTTGCTTGGGAAAACACTAGCCCACATTCTTACTACTTATTAAAAATAAAACTGTGAGTTAATTAGATTACCTAAAAACATATTAGGCATGTTGAATTTACATAAAAATATAAAGCTTGGGACAATTTAAAATTGAGCTGAAATTATATTGTAACTTTAATTTACTCTAGATAAAATTTTTTAACTTATTCTTATTCGTAAAGATACCATTTAAAATATTTTTCTTTCAGAGTCACTATGGATGCTGTTCAGGATTTCCTCCTGGTCTGTGGTTAAGAACCACTCTTAGTGATGTATGAAGGCCATATGCATGTAGATGACTCTGGTAGAGAGCAACTTCCCCTGGGGAGAGAGGCAAGGGTCCCTTAACTCAGCACTTTCCTTTTAAACTTACTGCTGACCAAGAGGTTTCCATGCAATCATTTGCCTTCTATTCCTTCACATCACTCAGAATAAGAACTTCCTTGAGTTCTGGTGATTTCCCCTGACTCTGGCTTCATTCCATAATTTTCCTTTGCCTGTTGACTTCTGACAGTATTTGTGTAAATCTCAGAACCTGGGCAAATCATTATCTGTCTTCACCCCTGAACATTTTTATTAGGATGCACTAATAATGAATCAATTTCTATGGCATTCCATGAGTAACACCATAGGTATTCTGTTACTGATTCTGATACCTGGGAAGGAAGTTCCAGAAAGTCCTTGGGGCATGTTGACATTCATTGCAAAGTTCTTTCAAGCAAGGCATTGCCCACTCTAGCTCTGAGCTTCTCCAGAATGATGGCAATTTCTTTCATGTTTTCACAAAAGGTTCCTGTCTAGGAGGTGGATTCCCTGACTATAAAAAGGACCTAATACCCTTGTACTCTTGAGAATATCAGCAATCAACTTAACTGTTTAAGACTATTTTCATGGCAGCCAGTGGAATCCTGAATTATTTTCTGGTGCCTTGGTCCTGTTGCTTTTCTTTTCATGAGGATTTGAGATATATATTAACCATAGACTACCTAGAGCTTCATTCTAGATGCTGATCTTTCTCCAGTGGTCATTCGGCACTAACAACTGATACTTCTCAGAAGTTATATGGATATTCTGGAGTGGATTTTAGTTTGACAAAAGCGTTTAAGCTCGGTATTTCCCCAAACCCATGTGCAGGGTATGTATTTGAATTTCCACATGTCCTTTTTCATTTCTTTAAATAGTACTTTATAGTTTCTTTGTACAGGTCTTTCACTTTTTAATTAAGTCAATTCCTAGTACTTGATTTTCTGAGATAAAATTGTTAATGGATTTCTTTTCAGCTGGGCACAGGGAGAGCCAGTAGCAGCTCTGCCCCATGTATGTAAGTCTCTGGATCAGCATATCTGGGCTGGGCTTGAAAAAGACTGCTGCAGTGCGGGTCTATGACAACTGGGCTTGTGATCAGCTTTTCTGCTGGGTGGAGCTCTGACGAGTGGGAAGTCCGGATGTGAAAAATGGTGGCCCTTATGGTGTTGGGGGTCCTCTGGCTTCTTGCGAGGCTCTGCTAGGGTGGCAGGCCAGGGTTAGAACCCGCCTTCCTTCCCATGCACCTCATGATCAGCTGGGCACAGGGAGAGCCAGTAGCAGCTCTGCCCCATTTATGTGAGTCTCAATTATAGATCTCATTCCCATGACCTGATGGAATGGTTTGAGGCTCTATGTTCCTGGAGCTAGCAGATGCCCTTGAGCTACACTATCATGTGACAGGATGTATGGAGATATTACTGGTGCCCACTTGAGTAAATCAATGATCAAGGGAAGACAAGTGATATAAGAGAAGTGAATGGATTTTTTTTAACACCTCTCTCTTCTACTTCATTATTTTATATAAAAATACATGGACATTTGTGTGCTAATTTTACTATTACTTTATTATACAAAGCTATTGTTTCTAAGAGATTTCTTGTAGAGTCTTTAGAGTCTGAAAGTGGTATTATATGATTTGCAAACAGTGAAAGATTGGCTTCTTTTCCTAAATGGATGTTATTAATAAGTTTCTCTTGCCTAATTACTATGGCAAGTACCTTGAACACTTATTGAATAGAAGTCGTGACAACTGGCAGGCCTAATCTTAATCGCGAAGGCTTTTAATTTTTTCCAATTGAGAATAGTATTTGTTGTGGGTATATTGTGAATTATGAGACTGACACGCTACCAACTGCGCTACCGGGAGCTGACCTCCTGGTAAGGGGCTCGGCCATCCCCTGGCTGAGTCCAACATTGCTCCAAGGGTTTGCTCTCATGAGCGGGGAGAGACCATGCTGGCTGGACTTGGAGTGGAGTTTTGGGCCCTGCCCTTTCCTCCACCTCCATGTCAGTTGCCCTGGAAGAGAGAGACCCACCCAAGCCAGACCCACATAAGATACTGAATTTTGCATAAGGTTCTTGCAAATTTCTTTCACATTTATACATAGTAAACAGTTATAGACATGTTTTAACTGATACCAGTAAGACTGGCAAGAAGCCAGAGCAAACCACACATCATGCAGTTAGTCATTCTCAACATCCAGACTCCATAGTTCCTCAGAGCTCCATCCAAGAGAAACCCTCATCTTCCCCCTTGAAGTTTCCTCAGTAAATGCTCGGGTTGAGAGCCTTCTACTGAGACTATACCACCTACATGGTAAAGCCTGGTAAGCTACCATGTTTTATTTACTTTTTATGCCAAAGACTAGTAACTATTATGGACCTCAGTTCCATAACCTGAAGAATGGTTTCGGGCTCCTCCTGTTGCTGTAGCAAGTAGATGCCCTTGGGTTGCACTTGCTTGTGACAGGTCTAATGGAGATGTTACTAGTGCCCACTCGAGCAAATGGATGAACAATGGGAAGACAGTGATACAGTGATATTGTGAATTGCTTTGACTATTTTAAGCAAAGTTACTTCAGTTCACATTTTTTAATTTTTTTCATATTTTTATTTGTACCAGTTTTTTATTTTTTGGTTTTACAAAGTTGTTCATCACAATTTGCTATAGACATTCAGTATACCAACACGGATGCCACCACCATTTCAACTTCTCACCACTATTATCTCCAATTTTCCTAACCATCCCTGAAGCCTGTCCCCTTAGAAAATTCTCAGTAATTTATCATGTAGTTATAATTTTCTAAATGATCAAAAATGTTTTCTCAGAAGAAAGTGAAGAGTTTGTGTCTCACCATGGGGCTATTAAGCCCTTATATAATTTATTACCAAGAAGTTTTTACAGGCTAAACCTTCTGTGATCATATTTTGTTAATTGAGATTGAATGCCTTCAGCATTACATCCCATCCTACCTCTAGTGAAACAGCTGGAGTTAATATGTTTTTATGATTTATTTTATTTTATATTTTTTAACAATTACAAAAAATGTTCATGTTTGGGTTTTGGCCATACAGTGAGAGCTTTTATCATGAATGGAAGCTGAATTTTGCTAAATTTTTCTCAGCATCTATTGACATGATTATATGAATTTTATCTTTTTTTGCATGTGTATTGATATGGTGTATCATGTTGATTGACCTGCATAAGTTAAACAATTCTTGCACCCTGGATATTAACCTAACTTGGTCATGGTTGTTTGATCTTTCTGACAAGATATTAGATTTAATCTCCTAGTATTTTATTGATGATATTTGAATCTATATTCATTGGGGAAAGCTCTCTTTAATTATTTTGTGTGTGATATATCTATTTGCTTTTTTATTAAGATAGTTTTTTATAGAGACAGTTGAGAAGTATTTATGATACTTTAATTTCCTAAAAGAACTTGAAAAGGGTTGGCAGAAGGTCTTCTTTAAAGGTTTGAAAAAACCCACTAGTGAATCCATCCCTGCCAATCCAACCAAATCCTTTTGGTTTGGGGGATAATTTTGATTACAATTTAAATTTCCTTGATAGTGATAGGCTTTTTCCAGTGTTCTTGATCTTCTTGATTAAGCTTGGAATATTGATAATTTTTCCTAAGTCTGCTGATGTTGAAGATTTTCTGTATCTCATGTTGGAGTTCACTGATACTCTGTTGTTAAAAGCCATCCAAAGAGTTTATATTGATGACTCAAGTCCTATTAGATTTACTGATCTATTAATCATCACACTCTATTATATTTTTTTTAAAATTTTGTATACTATTGGGTGCCATAAATGTGCATATATGACACAACATGTGTACAAATATAGTTACATAGTCCAAATACTTTTGATCTACTGTAACATTAACTTTCATTCTGAGCTCATGTTTGTTATGAGAATTGAATCGAGTCTCTGTTATGAGAATTGAATTGAATCTCTAGTAAGCAATAGAAGTTGGATTTTTTGTTTCCTGATGCATTAAGTTATCCTGTGCCACTTAATGGGAAAGTTTAGTCTATTCACATGTTTTATTTATTGACCATCACTGTATCACTGTATCACTATCTTCCGTTAATCATCGATTTGCTTGAGCAGGCACCAGTAACATCTCCATATGTCTTGTCTCATGCAAGTAGAGCCAAGGGCATCTGCTTGCTCCAGGAACATAAAGAGCCTCAAACCATCCCATCAGGTCATGGGAATGAGTTCTATAATTGTTACTAGTATTTGGCATAACAATATGACATGGGTAGCTTGCCAGGTTCTGCTGTGCGGGTAGCATATTCTTATGACACGGGTAGCTTGCCAGGCTCTGCCGTGTGGGTAGCATATTCTTGTAGTCATCTCTAAATCCAGTATTTATTGATGAACTGTACAGCCAAAATAGGCCGCGATAGGAGGGCTGGGGTGGCTGGCCAGGGCTAGAACACGCCATTCCCTCCAGGGAGCCTCGTGAGCAGCTGGGCACAGGGAGAGCCAGTAGCAGCTCTTCCCCATGTCTGTGAGTCTCTGAATCAGCATACGTGGGCCGGATTTAAAAAAAAGACTGCTGCAGGGTGGATCTCGATGAGCCAGGCTGTGATAGGTTGGTATGTTGGGTGGATTTCTGACAAGGGGAAGTATGGATGTGGAAAATGGAGTCCCGCATGGAGTGGTGGGGTCATCTGGCTTGTTACAAGGCTCTGCTGGGTGGCGGGCCAGGGCTCTAACACGCCATTTATTGACCATGGCACTCAATTTTATGAAGGTTTAGGCTCTGATCTCTAGCTCTGTTTTTGGCTTCACTTACTATCATGTTTATCTTGACTAACAGTTCCATATCTTCATCTAATTTGGACAGTGCACAAGAGCAGGACTCCATGTTTAGCTCTATACAGGTACAGGTCTAGGGCCTGAGGCATTCATACCTAAGATTTCTGTTGCTGTCCTGAGCAGTATTTGGCACTGGGCAGGGAGAAGGGCTCTGTATCATGTGATGGTGTGCTTTGCCCTTGACTGGTACATCATCTGAGAGCCTTCTATTTCTATTCTGAATGATCATTGAAAAGGTGTGCAGGACTCCATGGAGTCTGGGGAAGTGCAGGTTACTAATCTTCCCCCAGATGACTGTGCCTGTTGTTCAACATGGTCATTAGCACTAGAGGAATGTTTCCACTGCGAACGAGGGCCATTCTGAATTCAGGGGTACTCACCACTCACAGAGACAGCTGTAAGCTGTCCTGAGAGGTTAGTGATGGTCTGGACTTCTACCAGTTTCCCTTTTTTCAACATCTGAAAGACTCAGTTTCCCCTTTGTCAGGCTTTTTTTTAACAACTAACCTACTGGGGTTAAGAGACAGTTAAATAGGTATGGTGCTTGCTTGCATGTAACTAGCCCAGATTGGGTCCCCCACCACACACACACACACACAGACACACACGCACACACACACGTACACACTTCATATGGTGCCGTTAGTCCCACCAGGAATAATCCCTGAGTGCAAAGCCGTAAATAATTCTGAGCACTGCTGGGTGTGACCCCCAAATCAAATAAATAAATGAATAAACAACAACTTTCTTAAGGGATTTCTTCCTCTCACCACTTTATTCACAAGTTTCATATTCTAAAAGTCAGCCCTTTTATTTCCTCTCACCATGATTTACTTCTTTAACATACTATGACTGCTTCCTATGCATCATATAATCTATTTATCTGTTTTGCTAGTACTTGTAGTCCTTATTTTTATGTGCTAGAAAGTAAGATTTAGGTCCTTGACAATGTTTGGTTTTGCACATGACTTGATGAACCAGGTACATTTTAAAAATGCAGTCATTGACTAAGTGAATAATTTTATTTTTGGACAAATATTTTTCCATAATGCTAGAACTGAAAGTGTTCTTACTCCTTTTACACTAAAATTGGATGTATTCAGTTCCTAACCTCTTTGCTCTGGTAATGCATTTGATTCAAATTTACTTTCATTGTTCATTTTTAGACTACTCTCCATCACTCTTGAGCCTGATATTTATTTATTCTTGTTTTACCTCAAATTACCTCCCTCTCTTCAATTTATTCTTTTCAATTTATTCCAATTTGTTCTAGGGCCACAAGCAGGTTTGTCCATTCTTTTGCACTGATCTGGCCCTCCTGCCTACGCCACTTCTTTCACTCATCACTGCTCTTATCTTAAGACATATCCAGATTCCTGAATCCTCAATTAGAGGCTTAAGACTGCTTACTTAGCAGGTGAAGTAAGGATTGTATTGGTAAAGTCTATGATTCTGTATTAATTTTATTTTGGAAATCAAGTAGGAACTATGAAGAGCAGATAATAAAAAGAATTCAAGAAAAGTATACATCAAGTAAAATATCTTTTTAAGACTTTGCATTTACATGAATTTGCAACATGATCATTTCTAGATAACCTGCTAATATTCACAAACAACTAGCAGCAAATGAAGTTCTAAGAGGAGCTTTCATAAGCTTATATGCTTCATAACAAGAGGAAAAATCATCTTATTTTACAAATATATTGAATAACATCTGTTTTTTTGAGAAGGAATAGCTCAAACTTAAACTCAACTCAAACTTGAAGAGCCTCGTCATTTTCTTGGGCTATGAAATGAAGTGCACACTTTGCAAATAGGGCTCAGACATTATAGCAAGGAGAGTTTGAGGACCTTTAAGACTCTTCCGCAAGCAACTGATATTCCATCCCATTCCTTTCTTTTTATTTTCTTCCTTCTTTTAAATTTTTCTAATGTCTTTTATTTCATTTTCTTTGCTATGTCTTTTTAAATACTATTTCCAGTTCAGCACACACATATATCTATATCTATCTATTTATACATACATATATCTATATATCTATATATATATATATATATATTTAGGAGCAACTATATCAAAAGCTGTGTTATAAAATGGATACATAATATTCACTAGATCACTAGATCACTAGATTACTAGACATCCCGTTGTTCATCGATTTCCTCGAGCGGATGCCAGTAACATTTCCTCGAGCGGGCTACAGTAACATCCAATATGCCAAAACCAGTACATAATATTATATGAAAATATTTACAATCCAGTTTTTCTGTAGGAATTATATGTTCTGAACAGTACATTGAAAGAAAACAATGACTAACCACAACTTTCAATATAATGTCCTCAGTTCCAGATAGGTCAATGAAATGTATTTTTATATTTCCACTATCCAATCTTTGTAACTTGTGGTTTTATTTCTTCTCTTGACTCTTCTTAACTTTAGTTTTTTTAATTACATTTTATACCACCTGAGTTATCAATTACAAAGATATTCATGATTGGGTTTCAGTCATACAGTGTTCTAGTACCCATTCTTCCACCAGTGCACATTTCCCACAACCAATGTCCCCATATTCCCTATCCCCTCTCCCAGCCTGCATCTATAGCAGGCACTTTTTCCTCCTTTACTTTCTCCGTCTCTGTGCCTCTGTCTCTGTCTCTCTCTCTTTCTCTCTTCTCTTACACCTTGTGGCTTCCATAAATGCATTTAGGGTTTATCTTGTAAATACCTTTGCTTACATCCAATGCTTAGTTCTCATCTGGCATTACGATTTCCAACAATTAGTACTATATATATATATATAGTACTAATATACATATGTATATATACATATCTCCCACAGATGAATGCAGTCATTCTATATCTGTCCTTTTCCTTCTGACAGATTTCACTAAGCATGATGATCTCCATGTCCATCAATTTGTAGGCAAATTTCATGACTTTATTTTTCCTGACAGCTGCATAGTATTCCATTGTGTAGATGTACCTAGTTTCTTCATCTTGTCTCCTGTTCTCGGGCATTCAGATTGTCTCCAGATTCTGGCTTTTGTGAATAGTGCTGCGAAGAATATAGAAGTGCAGATGGTGCTTCTGTTGTGTGTTTTTTGGGTCTACAGGTTATATTCCCAGTAGTATTATTGCTGGATCATATGGGAGCTAAATTTTTAGTTTTTTGAAGAATGTCCATATTATTTTCCAAAGGGCTTGACCAGTTGACAGTCCCACCAATAGTAAATGAGCGACCCTTTCTTCCTGCATCTATGCCAGCACTGGTTGTTTTTCTGTTTTGTATGTGTGCAAGTCACTGTGCAGTAAGGTGATATCTTATTATTGCTTTTGATTTATATCTCCCTGATGAGTAATGATCATATGCTTTTTGACCATTCCAGTATCTTCTTTGAGGAATTTTCTGTTTATTTCCTCGACCCATTTCTTTTTTGTTATTAAATATTTTATTATACCAACATAAGATATACAATTACAACATTGTTCATGTTTAGAGGTTTTGGTCACATAATGTTCCACCACCCTGCCCTCCACCAGTGTCCATTTCCCATCACCAATGTCCCCAATTCCCTCCCCCTCCCATAGCCTGCCTAAAAGGTGGGTTCTTTATCTCTTTTCTCTCTCTCCCTCTCTCTCTCTTTTCCTTCTCTTACACATTGTGAGTTGCACTACATACACTTAGAAGCCATTATGTTATTTTTGCCTGTATTTAATGCCTCAGTTCTCTCAGTTCTAAGTTGGTATTAGCCCTTTCGACATTTATTCACACATGTTCCCTTCTCTGTCTTACCTAACCTCTGACTCCCACACATTCGCGGTAATACCCATCTGATAAGGCGTTAATGTCCAGGATATATCAGGCACTGGTACAGCTATATAAGAAGAAAACAGCCAACCACATTGAAAATGGGGAGAAGAGATGAACAGAAACTTTGACAAGGAAGAAATTGAATGGCCAAAAGGCATATGAAAAAATGCTCATCATCACTATCATCAGAGAGATGCAAATCAAAACAACAATGAGATATCACCTCACACCACAGAGACTGGCCCATATCCAAAAGGGTAAAAGCAACAGATGCAGGAAAAAGGGGACTCCCCATACATTATCGGTGGGAATGTCGACTTGTACAACCTTTCTGGAAAACAATATGGACATTCCTCAAAGACTAAAAAATTGAGCTCCCTTTTGACCCAGCCATACCACTCCTGGGAATATACCCAGGGAAGCCAAAAACACACAGCTGAAACACAAATTTGCACTTTTATTTTCATAGCAGCACTATTCACAATAGCCAGAACCTGGAAACAACCAGTATGCCTGGGAACTGATGACTGGATAAAGAAACTGTGGTACATCTACACAATGGAATAGTATGCAGATGTTAGGAAAAATGAAGTTATGAAATTTGCCTATAAATGGATGGACATGGAAAGGATCATGTTGAGTGAAATTAGTCAGAAGGAAAGAGAGAGATATAGAATGACTGCATTTATTTGCATGACATAAATATATCAGGTGGTCGACCCATTTCTTAATGTGGTTGGGGGTTTTTTTTCTTGAAGTTCTATCAGGGCCCTGTATATCTTTGACATTAACCCCTTATCAGATGAGTATTGGGTAGTCTTTCCCTTTTTTGAGCTACTTTGAATCTTGGTGAATATATTTTTTGAGATGCAGAAGCTTTTCAGTTTCATATAATCCCTTATGTTTATCATTGCTTCCATTAGTTTTGTCAGCGGTGTTTCATCTTTGAAGATGCCTTTAGCTTCAGTGTCATAGAGGGTTTTGCCTATGTTTTCTTCGATAGATTCTTTCTTGAACCTATCAAAAGTTCTTTCTTGAACCTAAACCTTATAAGTTTAGGTTCCTGGTCAGTATAGGAATCATTTCATCCAGTAAAGTATGTATCCTAATGATAGCTCTTTAAATCTTATATCCTCAAAATGTTGGGAACGCAGCACTGTGTCAGATTTTTAAGCTTCCCTATATAGAATATTTTTTAATATATTTATAGAAAAATATAATGATAGCTTCATTAGCTTTTATAAAATTTGAACTAAATTAAAGATTATAAAACTATTTTAAATGTTTCTAATTTTTTTCTAGAATATGGTTAGGATCCTTATTTATTTATTTAATTACTGTTTTCTCTAAAGTTTCTTAGAATTTTCTATTTTATTTTTTCTAATGATACAGTTTGGAGGAGCATGATTCAGGAATTTTTCATAATAACTCAAAAGGGTTTGTCTGATAGTAACAGTGGTTTTTGTTTGGGAGAACGAAGCCACCAAGGTCTTCCTGCTAATACATGATGTAGTTAAGCATGCTAACTACCACGATTTCCCATTATCTACACTTCTCAGCTCATATTTACAAAGCATTTTGAAGACACACAATATTTTATAGTTATCTTCTTTATTTCCCTTCAATTTTCTTCTCTCCAGAAGTAAGAGAATAATTTCAACTTGTTTTAAAACATAAGTTAAATGTCTCTTCTTTCTATTAGGAGATGATTAAACAAGAAGGAAAGGAGGAGCCAGGTGA